>CALSBZ010041289.1:0-14052 GCA_943591055.1 Gobionotothen gibberifrons
CATTTCCAACACAGCCATCTTCTGTAGAAGTTTGTGGAAGTCATCTGAACGGAGGCATTTTGCTGCTAACTAGCTTAAGCTAAATAGCATACCAGGCTTTAGCTGTTGCCTAGGTCTAGGAGCCGCTGCTCGAAGTTTTCAGAGAATAAGAATAGGAAAATCAGCATAAAAATTAAGCAGAGGCAGGAGCAAGCAGAAAAGCGTCTGCACTGTCAGAAAGATAAGCAATTGAAGAACTGTGGGTCCTCCTCACGCAGGTACAATGGGAGGACTCGAAGGGCTGCATTGCGTTTCATGTGGATATCCTGTACTTCCTGGAAAGACAAGCAAAAACTAGCATAATTAAAAAGCAATGGCTTGGTATATTAATCAGTGATGCAAACACAGGTATGGTAAAAAAAGAGAGAACTATTCGAAGCAGAAAAAAAACAGCGTAATATACCATCTGACAAAGGCCTGTGCTATAATGCTTCAATTAACTGGCTATTCTTTATAATATACTCAGATCAATAGGAGACAGAGATGTTAAGTTATAAATCAAGGGTTTTTATTATTATTTACAGCAGGGGTGGGGAACCTTTTTCCTTTCAATTTTTACAACATCCTCCAAGGGCCGTACAAATGATTGAACTCAACCTCTGCTTAAAACAAAAATCACAGCCCATTCATTTGGCCTTTCTTTCATTCTGTGCAAAGAAAAAGCAACCTCTTAATCCAGATATCTTACCATGACTCACGCATGCATGCATGTGCACGGTTGTGGCATGACCACCAAAACAGAAAGATATGGATACAAGATGTGTGCAAATGTATTTAGTATCCTATCCATGTGAACATGATTTAAGTGCAAATCAAGAGATCTATGGATACATCTTTCAACACCCATATGAAACAGAACTGTAAGCAGATTTTTCTTTTTGGATATTTTACAAATCACTCCCCTTTTAAACTCTATTCTTGTTATTTTTAACAACTTTTTTGTTACTGTCATATTGAATTGAATTGAATTGATTGATTTATTTAAAACAAGGGACAGTGTACATTAATCAACATATTAAAAACATGTAAAAGTACTCGAATTAGCCAAAAGGCTAGTTTTCATCGATAGTCCCTTTGCCAGATGGTGATAGACATCCTAAAAGCAATAATACAAATAAAAATAAAAATGAAAATACCACAACATTGTTATACCATTGTACATATGAAGTCATGATGATAAATAAAACATTTACAATACACACTCATACACACACCTACACCCACACATCAGTGCTGACACTGTTGATTATTAATGAGCCACTTTTTAACACTGTGCTTGAATGTGTACACATTGGTTGTGGTATTGAATTCCATTGATGGGATGCGTGGAATGAAAAGACAGCCTGGCTGAATGCGCTTTTCCTAAATGGGATGGTGCAGTCTCCCCTAGCCGCACCTCTAGTAACCCTGGTTGAGGTGGACTTTAGGCTGATGAAGCCAGCCAGAGGAGGAGGAGCCAACCCACGAGTGATCTTATAAACTAAGCAGATGTTTTTGTAAACTATGAGATTTCCCCAGCTGAAAAGATTATACTTTTTAACAATGTGACAATGATGATACCGGAATGGCTTTTTGTCTAGTGTTTTGAGTGCTTGTTTATACAATGATTCCAGTGGTTTTAGAGCTGTAGAGTGTGCATTAGACCAGCTTATCATACAGTAATTGATGTGGGAGAGGACCATTGAGTGAAGATATAGCTTCTGCTGCAGATGATAGGAAGTTTCTAATGTATCTGTAATTTGACAGATTGAACTTTACTTTATTGCAGACCTTTTTGATATGGGTTTTGAAATTGAGATTTGTGTCAATATGTACTCCTAAGTACTTGTACTCCAAGACAACCTGAAGTCTCCTTCCAGAAAAGAAAACATCTTGTTCTGTTATAATGCTGTGGAGATGAACATACACACTGTCTTTGAGATATTTGGTTGCAAACAATTATTGTTAAGCCAGGATGTAATATTCTCCAACACATCAGTGACCTTGGTAGCAGCCTCTTCTGCGGTTTTGCCATGAGTAAAAACAACTGTATCATCAGCATACATTAATACATCACATTCTCCACACACAGAAGGCAGATCATTTATGTACATGCTAAACAGGATTGGGCCCAATACAGAGCCCTGTGGTACTCCAGTTGACAGACATAGTGCACTAGACTTATGGTTCTGAATTTGAACACATTGGGAGCGGGATGAAAGATAAGAATTAAAGAGGTTGGTGAATTCTATAGAAAAATTGAAGTTGAGTATTTTTTGCAATAAGATGTTGTGATTAGCAGTGTCAAAAGCTTTCCGTAAGTCAAGGAACACGGCCCCCACAACCCCACCCCTGTCCATTGATGCCTTAACTTTCTCCACGAAGAAGCATGTCGCTGTTTCTGTCGATAGTATATAGTATAGTAGTATACCTGTTTTTCATTTAGTCTCTAATGTCTCATTAATAACTACAGATGAAGCACTTAATTTCGGACAGTTTGAAACGCAAGGGCAGTGATTGGTAAGTGGTCTGCCCTCGCTCAAGGGAAAGCCTCCAGCTTGACTTGAGACCGCCCCCGTTATAAATAAATGTAATTATAATGAAGCCAGCTGCAATGGATCATTGAAAACCTGAAATTGAAAATCTGGCAACGCCCTCTTGGAAAATAGTGGGAGGGCTTGACCTTCCTCGAAACTGGGCGTAGGCAGGAACAGGTAAGCTGGAGTCCGAAATGAAGTGCTTCATCTGTATAATGATCATATCAAGATGTGCCTTAACCTCACTGAGCTGAGGTTATTTGAGCCTCTCAGGAGAGAGCTCTCTTCCACCTGGTTGTAGAAAAGCTCTTTAAATTCGTTAGCATAGCTAGCTAACCAGATGCTAATAACAACAGATAGCCACTGTGCTTACAACTAAAGACACAGCCACGCAAACACTGCGGCATGTGTACGGCTCCTTATGGGTACTGCAATATTTGAAGAGCTGGAGCGGCGTACCGGTGCTCTCCGTCAGCACTCCTTTCAGACGAGACATATACCACGTGAAGACACGTTACGCTCGTGTTGTGTTCAAGGAACCTGTCCTTGGTCAGGAAAAACAGGCACTCACTTGTTTAATAATTTTTGCAGTCTATTTTTTGTGAATTTGAATGAATGTGGTTTTGTGTAAAAGTAAATAAGCATTGATACTATGGTGTGTTCCAATCAAGTAATTTAGCCTTGGTTGTCATTGGAAAAACTTGATTTGGACCAAACTTCTATTAAACTCACCTGGGCCCGAGAGTTCAAAACTTTTAATCCCTATCTGATCAGATCAGATTTAGATTTTGGAGAGTTCAAAACCAAAAAACAGGATTGGGATCACTTTGATATCCGATCAGATCATGAAATCCAATCCAAGCTTTAATCTGGATCAAATCTTCAAAACGGGGAGTTCAAACCGACAACACAGGATTGGGATCAGTTTGATCCCAAAAAACTGGATTATCCTGATCCCACCAGAGGGGTGGATTTCCAGTGGATTACCAGAGCAAAATGTACTGTACAATTTATTTTAAAATATCTTTCAATATAAATAAGATGGCAAAGTTTGTTAACTGAAATAATACACCATGTTTAGCCTTCATGGCAAATCAATTTTATTTTTCATTTTTTGCTCACGTTTGTGGTGGCCTATTTTGTTTTCAACCAAATGTTGATGACATAAATGTTTATGCTCATAAAAGTATCACAACAAAGATTGTCAATCACAAATGTAATTTAGATTAAAGAAAAAATATCTTCAAAAAAAAAAATTCCATCATCTGTCATCACCTTTCAAACGTAATTGCGGACAATAGAAGTCTCTGCAATGTGGTCTCTTGTCTTCCTTGTATTATTTTTCATGTCCACTAGATGGCGCTCGGTAGGATTAAAGCACTGATATTCAGGATCTAGTAATCTTGAAAAGTCGTAATCTGGATCAGGCTGATCCTGTCCTGAATTGCTTTGAACTCCAGGGACAAAATTTGTCCAACTTGTCTGATCCTGGATCACAAAAAATGGGATTTCAAAATCTGATCGGATCTGATTGAGATGAAAAGTTTTGAACTCTTGGGCCCTGGAGATCACAAATCCTTAGGATTTCACGCAGGGCCTCAGATACCTTGCCAGTGCGTGCCGCCTTCTGCCTGTACAAGGCAATCAGGTTGACGTTTGTGATTCGGTGAAACTCGGCACAAACCTACAGGAACACACAAATGTATAAAGATCATTAATGGATATGCGACTGTAAAATTATTAGTGATGCAACCTGTTTTGTTGTTTCTGTAAAAATATATTGCAACATGATCATATTCAAAGTATTCATTTAATTTGTATTATTAATTATATTATAAAAATAAATATTGTTTTATAATATATTAACATTGAACAACAACACTGTTCCATTGTGTGCAAAGTAGGCAGTTTTTGCAAGCAAAATTGGGAAACGGCAGACTATGAGAAAGATTAAAACGTCTGAGAGCATCTGTGTTTTACCTGTGATTCCATCCGGAGGGCCGGCCATTTCTCTAAAAAGTCCCCGACCAAGGGATTTTCCTGAACGATCTCCTGGCGACGAAGGGCAAAAGTCGTCTGCATGAGCTTTTCTATCAAGATGAGGTTCTTCTCACTTTTCTCAACTTCCTGCAAAATCTGGATTCTCATTTCTTCAAGACTGGTCTGGTTTTCTCCTCTGGGAAAGTTTGGAAGGTAATTCACTTCAGATCGTCTGGCTCTTTTTATGTTCGAGTGGGGGTAATCTTTGTCAGGGTTGTTGATGCTCCTTTTGCCTGCGTTGACAGCCACCTCCACACATCCAGATCTGGCCAACTTGGTACGATAATTCCCCATCTTAAACTTCAGAAAAATCTTCCATCCGTACCATCCACTAACACTTCCAAGCTCTTTAAGACATGGATGAGCCGTTTCAAGAGCCTCCGCTGCCATACCCACGTCCCTGTCACTTGGGTAAGGTTTGAAGTTGTGCATCACTGAAGCCATACTCTCCAAGATGTTGTGCTTTTGGCCTCTGTTTAACTTCAATGTCTTTCCATATGTCTCAAAGGCACTGTTACCCTCTCCAAGCACATGCTCTACTTCATAGGAAAAAGTGGGCACAGGGAAAATGTCAGGCCAGGTCTTCTGACGCTCTCTTACTGGCACATGAGGAAGGATGTCTGTATCGGAACTTGCACATGAGCTAATATCACTTTCCGATGCGACTACTTTCAAAGTGCCCTTCTCTGGTAATTCTTGGATATCAACGAGACAGCTAAGTTGTCCACCAAAGTCAGGATCCTCATACTGCAGGGTAAACTCGAAGTCCAGTTTTGGCTTGACTTTCTCACGCAGTATGTTGATTAGCTCTTCAACTGACTCTGGCCGCTCAGTCAGAGTTACCTTTATGGCAACATCTGTAGCAATATAAACTCGCAGCAGGAATTTCTGGGATGCTGCCATCATCTGAGAGACACATCCATGAATGAGGTATTGAAATAGAAAAAGAGGCACATTTAGTTACATAAATGCAATGCATACAAAAAATATCAACGTAGGTACTTATCATCCTTTACCAAAAGTATAGTCTCTATATGACATTATAGATTTCTGTTTATGTGGGCAAAAACTGTATACCTGCCATGTTAAAATGGGGTTTCAATACAGTTGCACTGTGTTTTCCTTAAAGTGTACTTTCAGTGAAGCAGTATGAACCGTTTTGGTGTCAACAGCAGTTTTCTTTTTCTATATTGTATGCAGAAAGTGGTGAGCTATCATTGAGCTCTGATATGCTGTGGACAGTCATATTCCCTGGGTAAAGTTGAAATGATCTCAAATGTTCAATGTAGCATGATTTGTGTTTTTGGCAGAGAAATGTGACATTGTGGTCAACAAGGAGGATCTGTTCGATTTTGCTAAACTGAGGCAGACCACCCTCCTGCCCTACAGATACAAACATCCCAACATCATAATTAGTGCCATCAATAATGATCCTGGATGTGTTGTAAATCATGTGGCTGTCTGTTTTTTGTCCAATGTGCTCTTTTGCAACCTCAGGAAGCTCTGAAACCAAGACAGAAGAGACATTT
This sequence comes from Gobionotothen gibberifrons, assembly GCA_943591055.1. Lineage (NCBI taxonomy): Eukaryota > Metazoa > Chordata > Actinopteri > Perciformes > Nototheniidae > Gobionotothen > Gobionotothen gibberifrons. The sequence continues at coordinate 6,125 of CALSBZ010041289.1, forward strand.
GATGTCTGCTGATGTGGTTTAAAGAATGATGGTGCACTGAGATAGTATGCTGATGCCTAGTTGCTAGTGTTTTTAACACATTCTTAAAGTTTTGTGTGTCATGTACAACACTCAAGTGCCCTCAAATCTCATAGTCCACAAATGGACAAGAGGCCCAAAACAACGTATAAGATCTGGGTAGTGTTCGACATAATGATGCTTAGGGCGTAGTCTCAATGCAGGGAAAACATCCTGAAGAATTTGTCTGTGATCCCAACACACTCTCACTCCATAATCGTCCAGGAGCGACGCTTGGTCAGGGTCCCGTGGCGTGCAGTTGTGACGCTCCTAAATTCCTTCAGCTTCATAAAGGGACGCAAATAGCTTTCAACTGATTGCAATGTATTCACATCTGCGGCGGGATTAGACGCTCATGGAAGCACGGCATTCATTTGTGTCGGCTGACTCTGGGCTGCCCTTAAAGGCCCTGTGAAGTGTGCGCCTGTGCATGATCTGTTATGCTAATACATATAGTAATGACCAACATTGTCCATTGGAACCCTATCAAAGATGTTGGAATAGCAACGAATTTGACGAGTTTGAATTGAAATCCGCAGTCGACCTCCGCCTTCGTGGGCGTGGCTTGCGATCTACTGCGTGACGTCACAAGATGGACGCGGCCGAAGTGTTTACATTCATCACAGTTCATTTTTGCTCTGTTTCAAAGTCGAATTTATCAAAGTTTTTGAGCGAGTATTTTACTGGAAAGTGTGTCGGAGTCGACTGGAAGTGATTGCCAATCGAGAAAACCTGACAATGGAGGCGACAGTGAAGAAAAAGGGAGGAAAAACACACGGGAAGCGATGCATTGCCGCTGGCTGTAGTAATGTCAAGTCTGTCGAAGTGGCGATGTTTCTGTTCCCAAAAGATGAGCCTGGCTGGTGTGTGTGTGTGTGTGTGTGTGTGTGTGTGTGTGTGTGTGTGTGTGTGTGTTTGTGGAGACACTGTGATGGATCGTTACGCTATGTGCAGCTCAAGGCATAATATGCTGGAACGGGAGCTGCAATCATGTTGCGCGCACTATCGGTGCTGAGTGTGCTGACTTTTCGTACAATGTCCCACTGTCTGGCTACCTGCATAAAGTCAAGTGCTCGGTGAAATGTCGTTCCTCTGTTTTCATTGAAACAGCTCCTTATATCCGTTAGCGCAGCTAGCTAGCACCAGATGCTAACAACAACAACAACACGTAAAGTGTGCCTCGTTCGCGAGTCGCGCCACACATACACACACCCTCCCGGTCCTCCCGATGGCCTGCCGGTGAGCGTGGAAGTGTGGTCTGCCACAAGCGGACGGCAGGAGCGGGGCTGTCAGCATCAGCTTGTAGATGGTATTTTAAACTCGATGCGCTCTGAAACTACGGGGCGGCCGAGGACAATAAATATATTATTATATATATTATTAACGCGTTAACTTGACAGCCCTAATATATATATATATATTATATAGTATATATATATATAGTTATATTATATAGTTATAATAATAACTAGCTAACCAACTAACCATTCAGTGTTCTGTAGCCGGGCAATGTCTTCCCCATCGTCCATGTCGTCGCCATCATCCTCCCCACTTGACGTCCCTGACGGCTCAAATCTGTAGGGTTCAATGATGTCCTGCGCTTCCTCATCGTCACTTCCATCTTCTGGGCCACTTTCCTCATCTATCCTGTCCGAAAAGCTGTCAAAATCACTCATTTCTCTCGCACTAGTATCACTTTCCAAAGTCTCCGCCATGTTTACAATCACAACTGGGCCCATCTTGTGACGTCACAGCCGCTATCATCTGCAACTTCAGGTAGGCTCAGACAGCCGTTCACGGGATGAAAAACTCTCGTCCCTCGCACTTCCTAAAAAATTATGTTAGCCATGAACAGGCACAATGATATGTAAGGAATGAAACTGCCATTTCATTTTGCCGCAAAAAAAATGCACTTCACAGGCACTTTAAAGGCAATGTGACCGCCCGTTCCCATTGGATAACAGAGAATTGCACACCAGGAAGTAAGTATTCTCCTTACTGTCAATTGATTGGACAGTGATATCTCCACTCCTCATCAACTCAAAAACACCAGATTATCCTTGTTGATTAAACGACATTGATAGGTTTTGTGAACATGTTCTTGTTGCCCCCAGCTGGTCGAAACAAAGGCTACATTAATGTATTAAATCGATGTTAATCCAGGTGGATGTGGAATTAACGGACGTGACGTTGTGTGATTGCGTTGCCAGGCAACAGCTTCGGTTCATGTTCATTTACAAACTCAACTACAACCGTAGTTATATTTAAAAATATGTTAGAAGGCCTCACGAAATACTTTAATGTAAATTAAAATTGAAATGTGAAGGAATGTGTGTACAAAATACATCCTTACGAAATACGAAACCGGAAACAGACGGAGGCAAGATCCTCAGATCGATTTAGCCGCAAAGCACGCTGGGATTTGGTGTTTGTAAAATGTGAAATCCGAAAACATATTTTAAAAATCAAATAATACATTATTCCGAGTGTGCTTGCTTTTCTCTTGGAAAGTCTTCACATAACGGCCTTGTAATACACGGTTCGGCTGCATTAAATATGAAATATCTGCCGTAGTTGTATATTTATAGAGCCCTGATGAGAAACATGAGGGCTTTGCAGAGACAAACAGGAGGAAATGCCGCCAAACTGAAAACGTGACATGGATTCTAAATATATCAGCAGTTAAACAACATCTTACATTTATTTTCACACAATACGCCTCCTTGCAGTATCAACAATAATTCGGCTGACTTTTATATTTGATCCAATTGATAGATTGACTGTATTTACACCATAACGGTGCACAGCTGATAGACGGGCACCTAGTGGTTAAAGCGCGTTATTGCATTTTTATTATTTTCATTATTAGATATTAATAGAATCCCTATAAAGTATATTCATTACTCATTATTCTCTACTAATAGTTAATTAAAGACTGTATATAATGACTATTTTGCACATCCCTTTCAAGATTTCAAGATTTTCTAAAGTTTATTGACATTATACACATCAATATGTGTTTATACCTCCACCATTAAACTGTCATATTGTGCACATTTCTTATACTATCTACATACATCTTATAAGAGTATACTACATGTATAATATCAGTTAAAATAAGTGCTTGAACATAGTTAACATTGCTATGTTTAAGCACTTGTTTAAGCAGATCATGTAAGTGTATTTCAAGTGTACTATGTATTAATTTATTGAGCTGTACTTAAATCAGGTTTTAAAATGGTTTGACTGATAGAGATCATGCAATGTCATTATTTGTTTATTGATTGTTATGAACCTGCCTGAGGACCACAGATGGAAATGAGCTATTAGCTATAATCTGGCATATTGCATCTCTTCTCTTTGCTGAGATTAATGTTTTTGTATGCATGGTCCTTCTATAAATAAATACAAATACACCATAGTTGTGTATACTATGATATGTCAATAAACCTTAGAACATCTTGAAATCTTGAAAGGGATGTGCAAAATAGTCATTATATACAGTCTTTAATTAACTATTAGTAGAGAATAACGAGTAATGAATATGCTTTATAGGGATCTGCAGATACATTTTTTGTCTTCTCAAGCACCCACTACCAAATATCTCGCCTGATTGTTGGCACTTCACAATCACCTTCACTGAATTTTACTCAGGTGTAACTAAAGTCTGATTTAAGGGTTGTTTATATTTCACATCATTAATCCAAATCTGTAAAGTAACTAAAATAAATGTAGTAAAAATACCAGGTTAACCTTAAAGAAAGCCCTCAGGATTATAAAAGACCCCCATCACCCCAGCCACAAACTGTTCTGTCTGCTGCCGTCTGGCATTTCATGGACTAAAACCACCAGACTCAGGGACAGCTTCATCCCACAGGCCAGAAGACTATTAAACACCTGAACTTTGAAACAACATCCATAACATTAATCTGGCTGCTACTTAGAAATGATTAGTCTAATATATCTTATTCCAATCACTTGTAGACTCGTATTGCACTATTTAACTTTTTATCTTTTTGAATTTACTTGCACTATTTATTCTGTGTATCTGTTTTATTGTGTTGCACTGTTGGAGGAGCCTGTGACCTAAGGGGTCTTCTTGTTGAAGAAATACATTTATGTACATGAATGTATTTCAGAAATGAAATGCATTAAGAAAAAGGCATTTTAAACAGTAATTAAAAAGCAACACAATCTACCTGCATTGCATTACTCTAAACGTGTAATAACGTGCTTTAACCAGTAGGTGGTTTGGGTTGAAAACCTGTCAAGTTTACAGTGTTAACAAAATAAAATATACTGCTGTTTCTGGTTTAGTTTACGACGGATATATTTAGTTATTGTTTTGATATTTGTAACACAAATGCGATGGAAAAACCCCACAGCAACACAGAAAAGATGGTCTTAACATGACCCAGCGGTCTAGTAGTTAATAAAAAACAATAATATCAAAACAAAATATTACTACTAACTTTATTGTGAAATTAAAACTGAACGGTAAAAGAATAGTTTCCGGTCTATTCTGAGCCCGATTTCTGTAGATAAATAAAGAACTACGACAGATGTGTAATATTTAATGCAGCCGAACCATTTATTACAATGCATTCATGTGATGACTTTCAAATAGTAAAGCAAGCACTGCTGAATAAAGTATGATTTTATCTTTTACGAAACGTTTTTTTTCATATGGAATGCAGTTGGAGGTCAATCAATCACAGAGCTTGAGAACGATAGTTACGGCTGTAACTACGGTTCTATGAGTCCCGGATGACCGACTTAGCTATATCAGCCGGTGTCGTCAGAGGATCTGTTCCCAGAATCTTCTCGCGAGCACACAAGAATTCTGAGTGACAGGATACTCTGGCGGTCATCCGGGACTCATAGAACCGCAGTTACAGCCGTAACTATCGTTCTATTTCGTCCCTACTGACCGCCAGAGGCGGTGCTTAGCACTGGATGACCAATACCAACCATGTCATGAAGAATCCAAGCACTTACTCCCTTGGCCGGAAGCAGCGGAGCTTGGCAACAGGACCACACCCAGAGGGTGAGGAGTGGCGACATTGACCCGGTAGAACCTGGAGAATGTGCCAGAAGACGTCCATGCAGCCGCAGCGCAGATGGTCTCCAGGGGCACCCCTCTTAGGGCAGCCCACGATGTTGAGATGCTTCTTGTAGAGTGGCATCTGACCCCTGATGGCGGGGGGCGGCCACTGGCCCCGTAGGCGTGTGTGATGGTATGAACCACCCAGTGGGATAGCCGCTGTTTCGAGAGAGCACGACCCTTCCTAGTGCCGCCATGGCAAACGAAGAGCTGCTCTGACTGCCGTATGCAGGCCGTGGCATCAATATACGCCCTCAGGGCGTGCACAGGGCACAGCGGCACACTAGCAGCCCCCACACCGGGCCCAGGCTGAAGGGCCAAGAGGCGACTTCATCATGCCCCTATCGGCAGCTAGCTGATCCGCTTTAGAGGACAGCCTGTTTCTAGTCCTTCTATTGGGGGGAGCACCCATAGCCATCGCTCCCTCAAGTCGCCGGGAGCGACCGAGTTGATCTGGAGGAGGATGTGACGAGGAGAGGTGTCTGTTGGCTGCTGCCAGACGTTCCACCTCAGTGATCCTAGCCACTCTGAGCGCCCGAGGCATGCAGCTACAGCTCATGCAGGCGTTTATCGTGAGAACCTCCCTCAGATGCTCGAATTTCGTCCCCACTGACCGCCAGAGGCGGCCGAGGCAAGAGGGGCAGCGGTCGTGGCCGTCCTTGGGCTCGAGAGAAGCCATACAGGCGCTACCTGAATGAGCCATTCTGTAGGTAGCCAGATGCAGCGTAGCCGGTGCGGGAACACAGCCTTCACCAGCTACCTGCTTAATGGAAAGAGTAGAGCGTTGCTGCTACTGTAATTACACCCACGTTACCGGCAGAGGGAGCGGGAGCGAGAGCACTGCCTTCACCTGGCTGGATTAATAAACACGGCAGTTCAGCGTCTACCAGGAGCGGGGGCGAGAACACTACCTTCACTGGTTGAGTTAGAGACGAATGCCAGATGCAGCGTAACCGGGAGCGGGTGCGGGAACACAGCGTTCACCAGCCACCTGTTCAAAGGAAAAACAAGGCAGTTCGGCGCCTACCAGGAGCGGGGGCGAGAACACTGCCTTCACTGGTTGAGTTAGAGACGAGTGCCAGATGCAGCGTAACCGGGAGCGGGAACGCAGCCTTCACCAGCTACCTGCTTAACGGAAAAACAAGGCAGTTCAGCGTCTACCAGGAGCGGGGGCGAAAACACTGCCTTCACTGGTTGAGTTAGAGACGAATGCCAGATGCAGCGTAACCGGGAGCGGGTGCGGGAACACAGCCTTCACCGGCTACCTGCTGAACGGGAAGAGTAGAGCGGTGCTGCTACTCGCCGAACAGAGAAAGGGATGTAGCTACATCCGCATTACCGGCAGAGGGAGCGGGAGCGAGAGCACTGCCTTCACCTAGCTGGGTAAAATAAAGAAGCTTAACAGTACACGCAAGACGTTAGCCGAGCGGCTGCTGCTAACGATCAAGCCAGATCAAGTCAAATAACATACATGTTTAAGACCAGATGACTAGCTTCTAAAGAAGAGAACAGCACAGAGCCGTAGTTACCGCAGTAACCGTGGCCAGTGCTCACACGGCATATAACCGTAGTTACAGTCGTAACTCTGGCCAGTACTTACACGGCCTGAAACCGTAGTTACAGTAGTAACTATGGCCAGTACTTACATGGCTTAGAACTGTAGTTGCGGTAGTAACTATGGCCAGTACTTACATGGCTTAGAACTGTAGTTGCGGTAGTAACTATGGCCAGTACCTACACACAGACCCGGCGCCAGAACAAATCTAAAGGGAGGGCATATGATTTTCATGGGAGGGAACACAAAACCGTCACGTGCTGCGGGCCTGCGGCACAATATATATCAAACAGCAAGGCCAACAGCATTGCGTAAAGACGCACACTTATCGCAAATAAATACACAAATAAAGGGCAACATAGAAACCACTTTTGAAACATTGTGTGCGTGGCAGCACAAACACTGGTAAATCACAAGCAAGGCACAACTCCTGGTTAAGGATGGCAGCTATCGTTGCACTCGGAGAGAAATTGTAGGAGCCATTTCCTTCGATTATAGTATCTTATCTTCTTAGAGTACATAACCTGAGATTCTGTGGTGTATATTATTTATTATTTAATTTGAGTGCGTTACTCTGCAGGTCGGGTCACATCGCCACAGGGGTGAATACAGTTCAGAAGTCTCAAAAGTGTACAAATTGTGAAAAAAACTGGATGGATTGGAACTATTCCGTTAAGGAAGACATATATCTTAATTAAGGAGCACAATTGGAGTGACTTTGTTGGACATTGAAACGGAAATATTTAATTTGGATGTCCGCTGTGTAATATAATTAATGAACGGCGCAAGCAGACACACTACGGCATTGAACTATTTGAAAATAACTTTCTAAAGTGTGCCGATTCATAAATGCTGATATAAAAGTGAAAAAATAATCAGCAAAATGAATGAAAAGGAACTGATTGGAGCAGCTGTGGCCAATCTGAGTCAAACTGAAACCCAAATGGAGGGAGATGATGTTTCAAGCCGTATAGACGGAGACGATGAACTGTTTAGCCCGCCTTGGGCATGGTTTATTTTCCTATGCACTGCAGGTGCATCCTTTCGCTCAGCCGAGCTAACTTAGAACAACAACACACATAGATCTGGACTGAATCAGGTGAACACACCCTCATTTACATATTTCGAAAGCCTGCGTCCTTACATAACACTTCAGTGCCTCACATGGTACAATAATAACATGACATCCCTTTGTGAGCTTGAGTACAGAAT
>CALSBZ010041290.1:0-18348 GCA_943591055.1 Gobionotothen gibberifrons
GGTTCATAAAAACATGTTCTTACTCAATATCAAGCCACAATTATTGCAAAAACTTCAGTTTTTTCAGTATAAGTCAGCATTTTAACTGATGGCATGTTTTAACTAAATTATGCCATAAAACATTGATTAAAAATACTAACAGTCCCTCCTTACACACCTTAAAAGTGTGTACAAAATACTGAAATCAATGAGTTCTTCATCTGAACTTTACATAGTACATATATAAAAAACATACAGTCAAAATGGAATGGTCCAATAACCTCAACTTTATAAAAATACAAAACTACTTTGATGGTGCTGGAACATAGACGTTTTCCCTTGTGCATAACTTCTAGTGTTAACATTCAATATCATTCTTAAAAATAGCAGCATGGCTTGGTATTGGAACATTTCTTTCTCCCTCCTTTCACAGAAACTGTTCACATACCACGCTCAGTGTTAAGGCACTTGTTTTTACAAAGTGTCACAGAAACAGAGTATTTCTGAATAGTGCAAAGTAATATAAAACACAAAATGTACTATCTTAGAATAGTATACAAGAATACAGAATACAAATTAACTATCTTGGAATAGTGTAAAGTAATTTGAAATGGATTCACTCTATTTTAGCATTTTGGCTTGTTCGCCTTTCACATAATTTGGACAATCTCATCATCTACATCCATCTCTGTTTCTGGGGGTAGGTTGTCTTATTCTGCTAGCATTTGTAACTGTTATCTCTTGAGAAATGTACCCTCCTTTCTATCATACCTTTTAAGGTATGAAAGTAATATGTTCTCTAGAAGAGGCCGTCGTGATCAATTTGTCCTCCATATCACCAAACATCTACTCTGGCTTTCCAGACAGTCATTTCTGGGAGAGGATTTTAGTCGGTTACAACAGTTGCAGAATTTCATCGTTTGAAAGTTCCTACTTCAGTACCTTTGGTGGTCTGTGCTTATGCAGTGATAAAGTCCCTGAAATGGTGAACACCAGTGTAATATCACTAACTCATCATACTAATCACTAACTCATTATACTAATTACTCTTCAGTTCTGATCTACTTAAAGAACTATGCTAAATCCCTTTAACAGTGTGTGTGGCTTTGGGTGCCCGAGCATGTGATAATTACTCCCTCCTTTATCAAGGATCTTAAAAACAGAAGTCATTGGCTTGTTTGCAGTTTAATTTAGGATTTTTTCTTATGGCAGACATGTTTCTACTTTAAATAACATCTCTAAATGTCAGGTCATCTAGTTTAATGGATGACCTTTAAAAGGTGGTAGCACTTGTCTTTTTAAAACTCTACATCTTGAACGACAAACAAATGTTACTTCTCTGGTAATAACTATGCTACAATGGTGAAAACAATACTCTTGGCTAGAATCCCATCTCTGGCTTGGTACTTAGCTCTACCTTTAACATTTCCCATACACATACAGATGTGTCTGCTTTCATAGAGTGGTTACTAAAACTATCCCTTTAAACTGTAGATCTATATTGTAACAAATTAAATCTTCCCCAAATTCACACATGAATAAGAATCTCTAAAAGAATAATTTGTTTATATTATGAAAAGATTGAATATGTTCCACCCTCAGTGTGTCTTAGGATTATTCTCTCATTTGACTTTAATAGTTTCCTCTTTCATAAATGTGTTTATGTGTAAAACTCACTCCCGTTTTCCTTCTCTCCCCCTCTGGTCGTGCCACGACCCCCTCACGTTCTGCTGGTCCCCTTCTCCTCCTGGTTCTTGAATCCTTCCGCTGCAACTCTCTTCAGTGGCACAACTGCTTTGCCTGTACAGTCTCTTTGCTCTTTCAGCATGCTGTCTTGGTCTTGGATGCCTCAGGTGAAGATGATTCAGCTCGAGTTCTCTGACTGCTGGATGGAGGAGGAGGAGTCTCTTGTGGTGAGGTCATTTGTCTGCTGAAGTTGGGGTCGTAGCAGTCTTTCAGGCAGAGAGAGAGAGAGAGAGAGATCTCGGGACTCATTATCTATAGATAATTCCAACACACTGAGGAAAAACAAATCCAATCCCTTCCACTCTATTCTCTTAACCCTCTGAGACCCACGGGGCCTTAAACGATCCCAAATATCACGTCGTGTTCAAAGCGTCATAACTTCTCAGCTGTTTGAGCCAGAGACATGCGGTGTTTTTCCTCTTAAACTACAGAAACGGCACTAAACAACAGAGTTTTTTCATTGAGAGGCGTTTACTTATTTCGGTGAAACAAATGCGTAAAGTTGTAAAAGACGTGGATGGTCTCACCTTGATTCTGGCGCATTGCTTATCCATTTATAGATCTATTCTCATCCACCATCTTTGTTTGTGACGTCAACAGTGTAAGAGACACGTTTCTGAATAGGACACTCTGAGTGGATGCAGTCACAGCCAATCGGAGTCTGATTCAGAGGGTTGCCTGTCAGCTGACTCAGCTCCGCTGTTTACAATGTTTTGTGTACTGAAACCATAGAAAGGAGATATAATACGGTATAATTCCACCCGCGAAAACAAAATAAAAGTTAGAATACATACTGTGGGTCTTATAACTAAACTGAGGTATAATATATATTTTGTTCTATTTATTCTGTTTCATAATAATTTATTGAATGGTTAGTTAGAGCGCTTTTAGGTATGGAAAGAAAGTTTACCACAGCTGAGGCAAAAAAAAACGCCCATGGACACTGCCCACAAGAATGGGCATAACTAATGAACAGAATCAGTTAGGATCTTCAAATCAGTTCTGATACAATGAAAACAAATGTGTGCAATTTTATGGGTTAAATGTTTCTTTCAATATTATAGTCAGCAGTTCCTTTTAATAAAATAAGTAAAAAATTCAAACACCGTTTTTTTTATTTTATGGGCAAATATCACCTATTATAGTGTATATAAGTCTCTAATGAGTGACCTATATCATTAGCTGAGGTTGTGCTGATTTCTGGGATATGTAAAACTTGATTCTACTGTAAAGAAATCACAATTTATAAGGCAAAACACAGAAATATACAAAAACGGCAATGTCCTATGTGGGTCTCAGAGGGTTAATCATACTATCTGTCTTTGATGTTAAACGCCCTCTAAACACAATCATTTTACCATATCCCAAAACACTGCTTTCAGCCACTGTAACATGTTTACCCCAAATACTCTTTTAGGAACCCATTTTCTTCTATAAACTGAAATACCTACATGCTTCGAGCACCTCATATTTCACACACTATAAAAGAACGTCCTCACTTTTTCTCCATTTTTTAAATCTCACTGTTATTTAGAACATATGTAACTTCTGTGTCTGGACATATCTGTGCAATGTCGCCACAATCTGCTGGGGAATCTTATTCATAGAGTTTGTGCATACAAAGCTGTACTTGTGGGTTGGTAGCCTGTTTCTACTGTAATCATTTTCAATACATTTTTTGGATAGGTCACCGATCGGTTGTTCATAACTTAATCAGGGGGTGTTATGGTACAGTCTAAAACATGGATCCAGTGAATTTGGTGATTCCCCTAATCTGTAAATCCCCATCACTTACATATCCTGATCACTTAAACCCATCTCATCATTTGATACAAAAACTGCATATATGGGGGGTGAATCATCTTGATTATAACCTCCTCACCTGGCAACCTTGAAGGAACTAGCGTTTCCAACTCCTTCTCTCGTTGCTCAGGGGATCTTTTGGCTCTGGGGATAAGTGAAAGTCTCTGAAACACAGCTGGAGTTTTGTTAGTGATGTGGGCATTCTCTCTTAGTGAACTAATGGATCCATGTCTTACTTGATATTGTACTCCCCTTCCAACCAGAAAGGTTCCAACTGTAATGAGGATAATCAACAATGCTATTCTGACTCTTATCCCTCGTGGACCCCACAATTGCTTTGGCTTTGTTCTCGACTTAATCTCTATTTTCTCCATGGTTGTCGGTTACTTCAAATTATGAGTACAAAAATAACTTATTCTAAAATTGGACTATTTTTCAGGTGTAAAACAAAAAATAGGTTTTCACTTTAGTGTACAACCTATACAAATCTAAAGACAATTCATCTATCGAGCTGTTTCTATCTTATTCTTATTTATATTTATTGTTTTGTTCCAGCTCTGCCAAATCAGTCCTAACTTCCAATAATTTCTGGAAGGTGCCAGTGAAGGGTGACAATGTGTGAGGTGGTGTCGATTTGCTCCTTTTATCTTTACCTTTAAACCGGAGTGCCTGTGAAGTTCGTTACAACTTCTCACGGTTCCGACCACCTGGGTTCAATCTCACTGTCTTTTGTGAACTTTCACCCTCACCCAATCACCTGGCCGAAACGGAGTGTCTTTTGGTGTCTCGTCTGGTGTCTCTGCAGTTCTCTGAACCTGAACAAGACTTGGATAATATTACTCAGAGCCCTAACATATTCATACACTTCAATTTATCTGATACCCAAAGCTGGATCATTCCCTCCTTGGAGAAGGCCCAAACCTCGGCATACTTGTTGTTGTTAAACACTTGTTATTATGTATTAACTACTACGTCACTGAAATCAACATATCTGTATAATCATGACACTCCCTCCTTTGAGCATAACATGCTCAATTAATATGATTACCCTATTATGTACAGAACATGTAAAACGCATAACGCTGTACCAAATAAATATAACTGCTCCGTGTACCCTTAAGGCGTACAAAAATATCATATGATGTATTGTATAAAAACATATTCACTAAAAACCTGCCATTAGTACAAAAAATAGTTTACTTGTTTCAATAACGGCTTCAGTCATGGTATTATGCATCATTGTTTCTGCGAAAAACAATACCCCTGGTTTGGTTAATGCATCTCAATAATTCTAGAATTAGAGGCTTGTCTGACACTGCTGAACCAACATATGATAAAATATTTCTCTAAACTAGAGTGAAAATACGAACTATTTTCACAAAAGGTGATATGTCGAGGACATGAAGGGCTTGTGCCCCTCACTAAAAATGAGATATTGCCTTACGGACTACATTATAAATCAGTAAAGTCACTCAAGAATAAATAGATAAAGACTGATTTTTTAAACTGTTATAAAATCCTAGAACTCCTTCATTTAAGCTCTCAACCAGCGTTATTCTATTTAGTTTGCAGCTCATGCCTTAGAACAGATACTTCAGACTTATTATAAAATTGTGTCTCTGTGAAAATGTAATCTGACTCCATAAATCACATAATTTTTCTAAAAAACTAGACTTCCACTAATAATAAATGAAGTTCCCCTTTAAACACAGCCCCGGTCTTCTGACGGGGTCTATCTATGTACTGGCTGGTTGGTTGTGCCAGTCTCTGTCGCTCCGTCACTGTTCTCCCTCTAACAGTCACTCTCTAGTTCTGCTGGGTTCTTGTTGACTTCTTCACTGGTTTGAGACAAGCGACCCTAACGGAACACCTCCCTTTGTAGCCAGACTTCACCACAGCAGAATCGAGTTTCTGTTTTCAGGTCTCAACAGCTTCTCGTCAGGTGTATCGCCGTCCCTTGAACTGCAGTCGGTGTAAACAGGAGGACTTGGTAAGGATCTTCCGTCTTCATATTTTGGGTGGAAATCCATCGTCTTGACCTCACTAGCTGTGTGGACTCAATAGTTTTCTGTGTGGGGGAACAACATCACTCGTAATCTCTATCCTTCTCATAATTACAAAAATAGTCTGCTTAATGTTCTATTATGTTTTAATCTTTACTAATCTATGCATGTTTTATATTTAAATGCAATATGCTATTCTAATAAAAAATGTTCTAATAACATTCTACCTCTCCCTCCTGTGGTGTCAGATTTGGCTTAATGTAGCTGGATTTCAAGATACCTCTCTGGTCTGAAGATGCATCACCTGGTGGTCTGGCCCTCTGAGCTTCCTCATTGGAGAAGATGGCAGGCTGTCTGGAGTATTTGGTCCATGTTTGGAAATCCTGTTCCTCTTTGACATCCATGGGAACCACTGCCTCTGCCGTAGTCATGGAAACCTCCTCTTTGTTGGCAACTGCATGGAGGGCCGTTGTTTGGTACAATGTTCTGCGGACATTCTCTGGACCAATGTTGTCAGCTCACCACATCTGTAGCAGCCTCCATCTGTTCTTCGTCTTAATCGTTTCTCTTCTTTCCACTGTCTCTTTTTCATGGGAGTGGAAACCTGTGCTGGCAGCTGTACTCGGGTAGGAGGATATGCAGGTGTTTGCTGTTGCAGAAATTGTGTGGGAAGATATTCTGGTACTTGCAACATCCTGTGTTGCGGACAATATCTGGCCCAATGTGAGATCTGACCACATATGGAGCATCCTTCACCTTGGAAACCTTCTCCTGTTGATCGATTACCCCCTTGGAAACGTCCTCTTTCTCTGCCACTTTGTCTTCCTCGGAAACCTCCTACCCCTCTTTGTTGCTTGTGCACCTGAATCTCTGGCACTTCCTGAGCTTGAATTGTTGGAGGTGTTTGACCTGCCTTCTCTGGTTCTATGGCCATCTCTGAGAACTTCCCCTCCCATCCCCTTTCATCTGGTATGTCGGGAGGAGAGTCTTCGGTCAGGCTTGGATAATGCCTTGGAGTTTGGATAGCTGGAGCGGCTTCTGTTATTCCTGCCATGTCTTCCCTCCTTGGTAGGTCTGCTTCTTGGACCACATGTATGCTGTCTGCCGGCCCAATACTGACATATTTTAGATGATGTAACAGACCTATAACTCTTGATTTCCTTTGGTCCGCTTTCACCCATGCACTTCGCTGTTGTAGGTGTTCTTCATGTTCATAGTCAAACACTGCTATTACATGGGCTTCTGTTGGTCCCGGCTGATCATCTGCTGGAATCAATCCCTCCGTTTGCCACTGTTCCAACAGTTTCTCTATGTGGTTCCATGTTTCCTGTCTAAAATCTGGATGTGTCGTAGCATCTGATCTTATGTGTATCCTCTCTTTAACAGTTGCAGTTGAGCTTGTCACTGTGACAGGTCTCAACCTGGTGTCATTTGGCGACATGTTTCTTGAATACTAGGATAACATTATTAAATTATCAAAGATGCAGCACTAATCCTCCGACTAGTACCCTTGTATTCCTTATAAAAATATCCTATCTCTTCAAAAAGTTAAAGATTTTATGTATTTTTATTTATCTTTTATTTATTTTTTTAAGTTAAAGATTTTTATTTTATTAAAAAATTAAATTTGCACAATGTTTGGATTTTTGAAATATGAAAAAGAAATATTGTGCAAATCCAAATCTGGTATTTAATGCGTATCCTGTAGTGCATGTAATTATGCCAATGTCGTAACTTGTGTTAGCTTCAATACATCTGTGTTCGAATATTCTAGAGTCCAGCCTGAAAGACTATTATGCAAGGTCTCTCTTATCTTAAAAATAGAAACCACATGTGTTCTTTTAATAACACTTAAGATTAGACTTAAGAATATTTGTTCTGATATTATTACTGATTACTCTGTTCCCCTATCTGTAACTCTATGTCTCCTCGTCCAAACAACCTTAAACTGTTTAGTTGACCTTAAATCATTTACGTTATAGGGCTTAAAATCTAAAATCGTAATATAAGAGACACTTCATCGAAATGGGAAAAGAATTTCAATATGGTTTAACAATACAGCACAAACATGACAAAACACATCTGCAAACGAGAACACTGCAAAAAAATAGCCAAAACACACTCGCCAGTAGAGAACACCTCAAACACAGCCAATACACACATCCACCAGTAGAAATCACTCCAAACTCAGATTTGAGCCAGAAAATACAACACTGCCACTACTAATATCAAACTTCCATCGGTATAAATAAACTGTTTTAGCTAAATGCACTATTTTCTAGCTCAAACCCTGACAAAAAGTGACCTCTGTCTGGTGATCTCATGTGATCTGCCCTAAAAAGAATACCTCAATTAGCATTCCATCAAATGGCGACTTGGAGGGTCTTTGTTCTCCTCCCTGTGCTCTAAACAAGATGTCAGCTGAGTTTTTCAACCTCTAACCTGAAGAACAAAGGGATTTGAAAAAACCTCGTGTCTCTCTGGCTGGTGTGTAATAAAAATGGGCCTTAAAACCATTTGCTTCTAGATCTCCTATCTAGTCACGTAATATTTGACTTAAGGTCACTATGTTTTATCTGTTCATATTAAAACACGCCATCATGGGACAAATTAAGTCGCAAATCATACACAATCAGCAGAATATCTTCTATCAAACGCACGCACGTCGCATTAGTCGTCGTAAACCATGCGCAATATCTGGTTGCAAATAGAACAGAATAAACACTGAATTTAAAGCCTTAACTTTATTCAGGCCTTTTTTCACTAAAAGGACTTTTTTAAACAGACTTAACTGTTGATTTGATAAACACTCACTTCTCTCAGACTTCGACTGCTTCTCTATGTCTCTTCGTCCAATACAACCTTAAACTGTTTGGTTGACCTTAAATCATTTACGTTATAGGGCACACAACCTAAAAACGTAATAAAAGAGACACTTCATCGAAGTTATGAGTGCTGGTATGACCAACCTTAAACCTTGCATACACTTATCAATATAAAAAAATAATATACAACACACACACAAATTAATAACATGCAGGGTTAAAAATAGAAAGGAATCTTTTTTGAACTCACCCTGGTTGTGAAAGAACAGCGCCACGTGTTTTAAAAAGATTATTTTTTATCAATTTGGGTTGGTTTTAACATTAAAATGAGGCAGTCTCTCTCAGGAGTACAACTTACCAGACAGACACACTCTCCTATTGTTTACTATGTAATCTAGTGAAGACTTTGAATAAACAGGTACTTCTTTACCTTTCAGCATGGCGCCGAGTGTGTGTCTGCCGGTGGCTGAAACTCCTGTGAGAACTGCTGGATCTCCCGGTTAGCGATATCACGTCTGGGAAACACCAACTATTAGCTTATTCGTTATTAACGCGTTCCAGGAGAGAAGTTTAGGATAAATGAGAACAATGAGTCTCGACTATAAGTTTCAAATAGGTTACTTTAATGTAGTAAAAGGCACGGTAATGTAACAAACAGGGATCGTTCGAAAGAGGAGGAACACAACTGCAGCTGCGACTCCTCCGGGGGGAAGGTGAAGAAAGAGGGCAGAACGGAACTTCTCCCGTCCTTTTATAAGTCAGGTAGACTCCCCCTCTGTTTTCAGCTGGTCACTTCCGCTTGTTTCTTCAATGTCCGACGTCACACTAAACAGAGGATCTTTGCATTGCACATTCAACACATGACTCAACACACCTCTTCTCTACATATTCTCCTTCGTGTCTTTTCATTTGGTCAATTTAACGGCTTGTGGTTACGCTACGTTACGTCTCTGAAGTCAAGTTGCTGTTAGTATTTCGGACATTACTTCCGGAAAGCTTTTCAAAATAAACACAGACTGGAGTCAAACCGGAAGTACCACAATAAAAGCTTGACCTCAGAGATTGTGCAAAAACTTCAGTTTTTTCAGTATAAGTCAGCATTTTAACTGATGGCATGTTTTAACTAAATTATGCCATAAAACATTGATTAAAATTACTAACAATAGCAATGAACATTTTTATACTTCACATTTTCAATGGAATACTATGTGGCAAAACAGGGCCACAAAACGAACCACAGACACTTGTACCAGTTAGCAGATATGTTGCCGTAATTAATACAGCCATCTGGTACAACATAGAACAAGTAGTCAGACCGTAAGACATTTGTAATCTGAAGTTATGATGGGTAAACACAGAGATCTAGCTCTGTGTTTACAACATGAGCAGCATGTACTGTATATGTCTCAGTGTCTGATACAAGAAACTTCACCCCATTTCTCCCTCATTTCCACATTTATTTATTCCTGTATTTATACTAATGTCATTTTTAGTCATCCACAAGTAACCCATATCATTAGTAATGTGAAATTGATGATAGTGATAAGAAGAAGGTACAACATTACTCACCATCACCAATCTGTTCACGCTCAGATCCAGAGCCGAGTGATGAGCGAGAACATGGCACTCACGTCCAAAGTCCCCGGGTGTTCATAGTAACACTTTGTGATTTAACACCTGCTGCAGCATATATGTTACAGCAGTACAACATGTGACTGTTGAGGACACAAATGCATTTAGAATCATTCATAATAAAATAAAGAAATATTTATACAACAAAATACACGATGCATTAAAAAGTAGGCCTACCGTTTATTTAATGGTGGAGAGCGCAGACTCCATGTGTCCATCCCAACCCAGTCTCACGGCATTTCGTGTTATAGTCACGACATTTAATCTATTGATTCGTGTTCACCAACACGATTATCCCCTTTTTTTCGTGTCACACAGAACGATTTTAAAAGCAATGTATTTCTATTGGTAATGTGTTTCGTGCCTGCAACACGTCTCTTTCTCAGGTCGGGTCGTGGAAGACCGGAAGCTGTGTGGTTCATAAAAACATGTTCTTACTCAATATCAAGCCACAATTATTGCTTTTATTTAAAATCGTATAATTTCTGACTTTTGTTGCCGTCTGTGAGGAAAAGAAATGGGGCTCAGAGCCTCAGGATACTGAAATCTGTCTTTTTTAAATCTTTTGTTCCTTCTAATTTGTTATTCTTTTCTAAATAACACACTGTTATTTACTCACCAATAACACACAATTATCCTTGTTTTTATTTATTTGTTTAACTCCATAATCTCTGGCTTTTTTGGCGTCCGTCAGGAACTGAATTTCAAACTAAAAATAACCGGAAACAGACGTAGGCATTTCGAGCGATTACCCAAGATCCTCAGCTATGGTTTAAGGTCGCTGATTGGATGTTTTAGCCGCAATGCATGTTGGGATTTGGTGTTTATATGATATGAAATCGGAAAAACATTAAAAAAAAATTAAAAAAACTTAATTCCGAGTGTTCTTGCTTTTCTCTTTGAAATTCATCACATAACGGCATTGTAATACACGGTTTGGCTGCATTACATATTACATATCTGCCGTAGTTCTTTATTTATAGAGCCCTGATGAGAAGACCTTTGGAAAAACTGGAAGAAATGCCGCCGAAACGGAATACTTGACGTGGATCATAAATATTAAGAGTACATACTTTCATAGGGGGAAAGTAGAAGGTCAATGATAGAAATATAGAATATAAAACATCAAGAAGATACTATAAGTGATCTCTACAATAAAACAGTTTAGTGCAGGAAGTACACAGATATTAATAGGAGGAGGTGCAAAACAGAAAAACGAATTAACCTTTATTTAAACATTACATAATACTTTAGATTAAGGTCTTCTTTTAAGTAAGAAAAAACTTTGGGGGTATCTATCTACAGATAAATATTAAGCCTGACAAAGTACTTAACGTCTAATATATTGCTTTCCTGCAATGTTAACTATGTTGAAGCACTTATTTTAACTGATATTATACATATGAATTATACTCTTATGTATGTAGATAGAATAAGAAATGAGCAGAATATGACAGTTTAATGGTGGAGGTATACACACATATTGATAGATGTCTTGTAATGCGCTGTTGAGGAACCTGTGACCCAAGATTTTCATTCATTGCATAACTACACCGTAGTAGAAAACCTTGAAATCTTGAAAGGGATGTGCAAAATAGCCATAATATACAGTCTTTAATTAACCATTAGTAGAGAATAACGAGTAATGAATATACTTTATTACTCATTTCCATTCATGTCAATTGCAGATAAATGTTTAGTCTTCTCAAGCACCAACTATCAAATATCTCTCCTGATCATGGGCGTCGCAGCCATTATATGAGGGTGGGACAAGTCCCCCCCACTTTTTCAAATGATTAGTTTAGACCCCCCCACTTTTACTATGTGGAAAGTCCGTGCATCGGTCTATCCACTCGCCGCACTCTGCAGAGCGCTGTGTCAGTGCTTCACTATCAAATCCATTCCACTTGCTTATTGAGAGAATGCCCAAATCAATGAAACTCCGTGCCATGTTTTCACTGCTACTTTGTACCAAGGCAGATTCTCACATAGCGCGCACATGTTCAAGGAGTGTTGCCATAGTTGGACAGCTCAGATCTGTTGATCCATGTAGAGACGCAGTCAGTGTGTTTTAAGTTCTTTAACTTCGGTACTCTCTCTCAAAATGATAATGTGCATTATGTTTTAATTATACTTCTTATCATTCAGAAGCTTTTTGTGTGTGTTTATGTTTTACTGAGTGCTTATAGGTAATTTCCATCCCAGTATTCAGTTAACTATTTATTTTCTGTGCACATTACATAGACTAGCTAATATTCCACTGCTTGGGACTTTGAGTCTTCAAAATGTCTGGGACTTACTTTAGAGTCAGTTGTATTTACATTCAGTATGACTTGCTATGATTCAATGTGAAAGAGTATACTGCTCAATACATAATGATCACTTCACCACATGTATTTTGCGATTTATATATAAATGACTCTCCACAACAATATCTCTCAATGCACTCACAAATATGTATTGTTCTATATAAATGTACAAAAAATGGGCATTTAAAGTGCTTTTTATTAATTCAAAGACGGCTCTGAATTAATAATCAAATATGTTTCCTTTCTTTACTACTGGATGAAATTACAAAATGTACCCATCATTTTCCTCATGCTAGTATAGCCACATAAAAGTATCAAACCACCTGTTAAAATGCATCAGAATACAGGAAATATATTTTATTTTTCTATTTTTACCTTCCCTGAATTTTACTCAGGTGTAACTAAAGTCTGATTTAAGGGTTGTTTATATTTCACATCATTAATCAGAATCTGCAAAGTAACTCAAATAAATGTAGTGGAGTAAAAATACCAGGTTAACCTCTGAATTGTAGTGGAGTAGAATTACAAAGTAACAACGAGCTGTCATGTGGGTATATTAATGCTGCGTATTATGGACACAAGTGATTTTCACCCATTTATTAATTATATGTTTTACATTTGATAACACCAATGTGTTTAATACTGGCAACTTCTAATTGTGGGAAAAACGATCAGTAGATACGTCCCATAGAACATTTTGTGAAACACAATAGCCAGCATGTGTAGTTCTGGGGCGTTCGATTCCAGTTTTGGATAGTCTGGCGTGGTTTCGTTCCATTTCAAACAGCTGTTTGACGCTCGGCGTAACCTTGGCGCACTGCCACTCCAACATCCAATCCCAGAGCTTGAAGATTAATCACGGGGACAGTTAGTCCTAAACGATAGCTGGGGATTATGGGTAGTGTAGTGTCTTCGGCCCTCCTAAACTCGAAAATTCTCAAAATGTCCCTTACAGGCCTACGTCTGTTTCCGGTTATTTTTATTTTGAAATTCAGTTCTTGACGGACGCCAAAAAACCCAGAGATTATGGAAATAAACCAATAAATAAAAACAAGGATAATTGTGTGTTATTGGTGAGTAAATAACAGTGTGCTATTTTGAAAAGAATAACAAATTAGAAGGAAAAAATATTTTAAAAAATACAGATTTCAGTATCCTGAGGCTCTGAGCCCCATTTATTTTCCTCACAGACGGCAACAAAAGTCAGAAATTATACGATTTAAAATAAAAGCAATAATTGTGGCTTGATATTGAGTAAGAACATGTTTTTATGAACCACACAGCTTCCGGTCTTCCACGACCCGACCGGAGAAAAAGACGTGTTGCAGGCAAGAAACACAATAGGCTTGTTTGAGACGCGTTGCGGCTCGCCTCGAAAGTAGACGAGAATAGCCGATCGCAGCCGTGGGAGGTCTCAAAAAGTTTGCCTGAAGTCGGACAGCTCGGAGTTGGCTTCGTCTTCTTCTTCTTCTTCTTCTTCTCTCGGTTTTTTGGCGGATTGCAAACAACTTTAAGGTGCATACCGCCACCTCCGGAGTCGGCTTGACTCGGTTTGCATTTATAAAGAATGCACAAATGTGTTTAATCGTTAATGTCAGATATACTAAGTAAATACATTTGTTCCTCCTCAAGATTAGATTCACCTTGATTGTTATTGCACATATTACAGGTACTGAGACAACGAAATGCAGTTTAGCTTCTAACCAGGAGTGCAACAAGCAGTAAAGTGAAAAGTAATGTACAGAATCTACAGAATAAAATATAGAATGAATTGAATGATGAATAAACAGTGAGGGGTATGAATACACTAGATATACACGGCAGCCTGTGAGCAGTATGAACAGTGTGTATGAATATGCTAAGATATATAAAGTATGAAAACGGTAAGCAGTGCAAGTATAGTATAAAATATATAGATATTAATTTCATGATGATAAACATTGTGGAACAATGATGAAAAATGTTAATGGAAGGGGTGACGTAAAACTGACACAAAACAACAAACTTTTGCCGAGCCGGCAAATGAGCGCTCAGCTCGAGATACCAGCGAGACGTTTCCCATCAAGCATTTCGCTTCCGCAGCCCGTGGAGAGAAACTGCGGCGCCTCGCCTCGCCTCGCTCTCAAGGCTGCGGGCGTCTTTGTCCCGCGAGATTTCAACGTCTCATGTAGGCGAGCCTCCAGAGCAAGTCGGACAAAATGACTAACCATCATGCAACGTACTAGCAAGACGTTGATCGCAACTGCGCAGGTCTCGCTTGTCTCAAACAAGCCTATTACCAGTAGAAATATATTGCTTTTAAAGTCGTTCTGTGAGACACGAAAAAAAGGGGATAATCGTGTTGGTGAACACGAATCAATAGATTAAATGTCGTGACTATAACACGAAATGCCGTGAGACTGGGTTGGTCCATCCAGGAGGAAAACACAGAGCTAAACCACACTCTTTAAAACTCAAATCAGTGCCGGGATAATCTCACAAAGACTGCATGATATCAAGAAAGGTTAGAACATTTCCCAGAAATTGCAATTGTACCACCACCAGGACAACAAAAGGCAACCCGCTCCACCTTCATCGCCAGTTACCTAAATGCTCCACTTCCAAAGTTTTCACATTTAAAAAAAAAACCTACAGCTAATTTGAAATCGCAAATTTGATATCCTCAGAGTTGAACACTTTGCCCGAGGTTGATATGGAAAAGTGGGAAATGAACACGTTTTAAAGCGTTAACATTATTAGAATACATGTGTCTTGTGTTTTCTTTCATGTTTTCTTGGATAAATCCGGACTGCTCTTTATGCTGGAATCACGCAGAACTTTTAGCTTATATTCACCCGAAAACTAAACTGTAATAGCCTCCCGAAGTCTTCTTCTCTGGTTTTGGGGATAACCTCCCAATCTGATACGGTTAACATCAACAAAATGAAAGGCAACATCACAAGAATAAAAGAAGAAGAAGAAGAGAACTAAAGGACTGTTCTATGCTGACATTAGCATGTTGGTGTTTGGATGAAGATGTCCTGCTTTTGATTTGTATCATTTATTCAATGAACTTGCTCTGCCAATGGGTGAACTGCTGCACATCTCAATGATGTGTGACATTATGGTCTGTGTGGCTGTAGTTGAGGACTGCTACATTAACTACAGAAATGTGAAGCTGCCTTCTCCATTTGTATTTTTTTATGTGTACATTTGGATTTATTGGCTTCAAAAGAATGTGGTGTTTTGAGGAATGCAAAATCAATATTCCTACTTTTAATGTACTTCATTGTTTTGCATTTAGATCAATATAAATAAGTATCCTTCTTTTATATATTAAACTCTGTTTAGGTTGTATTGCAGACACTATAAGCAGAGAGCTAGGGAGCAGACATGTTCAGATCAAAGGTTCAGCAGAGAGCCTCTGGATATATTACAAGATCATAACACAGATCAATTAAAGCTAATACATCATCATGTACAGGAAAATGAACCAGAATACAAAAAAGGGTAACTGTATTCCCTTAGTTACATTAAAAAAACATGTACTCAGATAACTGTTTCACTGATTACAATGTTACTAAAAAAAGGAACATTCTTTTTGCTTCGAACCAGCATTATGTGTTGTTCGCATTATGCTTATGAAAGGCAGGTTTCCCTATACATAAAATCCCTGAGCAGAGGAAACATTTTTGATCCTAAATATCTTGGTTTCTTCTACGGTCACATTGCTCTGTTGTCTTACATAAAACACTTGAGCAAAAACATCTTATTCATACTTATTAGGGTCTGAGACCTAGGTCGGCGAAGACCCTATTGAAATAAACCTGCGAAAAACACCCAAAAACAGGGAAAATTACTGGCAAAAGCACAGAAAAGGTTCGGAAACCATGACGGCTGATAGGCCGCGCGAGCCCACGTGACTGCAACTCGCATAATTGATATCGTTACGATCAATTTAGTCGCTCGCAAGGCGAGCGATAACCATGCAAAACCCACAAAAAACAGGGAAAACAAGGGGCAAAAGCCCATTAAAAGTGGCCTAAATCATGACAG
This sequence comes from Gobionotothen gibberifrons, assembly GCA_943591055.1. Classification (NCBI taxonomy): domain Eukaryota; kingdom Metazoa; phylum Chordata; class Actinopteri; order Perciformes; family Nototheniidae; genus Gobionotothen; species Gobionotothen gibberifrons. The sequence continues at coordinate 16,333 of CALSBZ010041290.1, forward strand.
TAGGTAGCCCATGCGACTACAGTGAGGTGGGCGTAGGTGTAAAATAGCACATTATTGATATCGGACCGATTATTTGTTATGATTATTATTTGAACATTTCGCGCACACTTTTGACCCCCGCAACATTATGTGAAAACTCACAAAATGTTGCACGCGCGTCAGAAGTGTGGCAACTTGAAATATGTATTTGGTTCCGGAACTTTGCGTAAAAAATTGCGTAGGCCACGCCCACTTCAGTTTTTAACGTAAACTCCCCCCACTTTAACTTTCACGTAAACGAACGAAACTCGCTACGCATATCTAGGGTGCGGAGACGAACCAAAAAGCCTCTTGGAGGGGTATTTGGCGTTGGAAAAACGCGATTTATCGCGTTTTCCGGCCTCCGTACAAAATATATCTTCTCCTAGGGACTTTATCCGTACGACTCGAAATTCGTCGGGTAGCTTCTCAAGACATGGGCAATTAAAAGTTATCACGGAACGTTTTTTCTTTCGCACGGCGTAGCCGTGATTTGGCGCCAAAGTTCGCGTTCGCTCGATGATGTCATAACTCAAACTGACATACTCAGAACGCCACCAAACTTCACATGATGGTTAACACTGCGGCCCTGAACAGCTCTAGGTCAAATCTGATGTTACTTAATTTGGCGTTACCATGGCAATGGATCCTTCGCCATAAAACACGGTGTAGCTGTAACTCCAATGGACACGGTCCCATCGTCCCCCAATCTTCACTTTTATCACCGGTCCATGCCTCAACAGCTCTAGGTGAAATCTCACTGTAGTGATTCAAAGTGTGATTTTAGCAAACGAGACTGTTTCTACACGGACCACTATTGCGGTAAGCATGTTGTAACTTCCGGTTGTTGTCAGTCATCTCCGGGTATCCTGTGAGCCTGTTCTGCTGCTAATAGCTTATTATCTTAACTTAATCGATCGTTTTAAAACTCTTGATCACGGCAACTGCCTGACGTTGTAATCACACGTTACTACAGCTTAAGCACTCACAACTCTCCTTCTCTTAGCGACTGTAACTCCACAGTTGCCTACACTCTTTTCGGGTTTGCTAACGGTAGCTACTTTAGCTACTTTAGCTTGATAGCTAGCCATGGCTCCTTCTCCACACTCGGGTGCTACTACTTCCTGCTCTACCTGTCTCATGTTTGGTCACTTCCCTGCCTCCTTTACTGGTACCGGTATATGTGTTAAATGTAGTATAGTTGTTAGGTTGGAGGCGGGAATCATAGCCATAGAAGCCCGGCTCCGCATCTTAGAAAGTAGCTCAGCTACAGTAAAGCCCATGTTAGCCGGTGCGGACCGGCAAAAGGTAGCTCCTATTAGCCGTCCCCCGACAGCTCCCGAGCAGCAGGGAGACTGGGTGACTGTTCGGAAGGGGCATAACGCGAAACCCGCAGGTCACCACCAACCCGTTCACGTATACAAATATTCCCCACTCAGCGAGACACCCGCTGAGAAGCCAATTCTGGTTATTGGTAGCTCTATTATGAGACACGTGAATTTAGAGACCGAAGCCTCCACAGTCACATGCATTCCGGGGGCCAGAGCAGGCGACGTTGAGGCGCATCTTAAACTGCTGGCTAAAACTAAACATAAATACAGTAGGATTGTTATTCACGTCGGTGGTAATGATGTTCGTTTACGCCAATCAGAATGCACCAAAGTTAATGTGGCGTCGGTGTGTAGTTATGCTAAAACAATGTCGGACACCGTAATCTTCTCTGGCCCCCTCCCCAATCTGATCAATGATGACATGTATAGCCGCATGTCATCATTTCAGCGTTGGTTGGCTTGGTGGTGCCCAGAAAACAATGTGGGCTTCGTAAATAATTGGACAGCCTTCTGGGGAAAACCGGGTCTGATTAAGAGGGACGGCATTCATCCTACTTTGGAAGGTGCACATCTCATTTCGGCAAACATTTCAGGGCTTTGTGGACTTAATCCATGACAAACTGGAGTTGAGACCAGGAGGCGGAGTCGCAGTCTTACACGCTTCTCT
>CALSBZ010041292.1:0-17068 GCA_943591055.1 Gobionotothen gibberifrons
ACACACACACACACACACACACACACACACACACACACAGGCCATATTAATTATTTACAGACCACCACATGCTCAGACAGACGGGCGTGCCCACGCATCAATTGGAGTCCCACGAGGCGCTCTGAGGTTTGAACAGGTGACAGTCTATCAGTGTCCAGTATGTCATTTAATGTCACACACACACTTCAACGCACACACACATTTTCAGCTATTGACACTCGAGGTCAGAGCTCACTTCTGGGCAGGGTGTTGTTCCATTATCTCTTGTACTAAGGCTACTGTATTAAAGCTTTGTTTGACTGAATGTGTAGAGGTTTAATTACATTACATACAAAATGTCAACATGACACCAAAAATCGGCGAATAAATAAATGAAATGATACCAAAAAATTAACGGACATACAAAATATATATGAAAGAAATTAAGACTTTAATTAGAACAAAGTGGTGTCATCAAATAATATTGCAACTACACTTGAAAACAAACCCTTACATTCGGAATAAAAACAATAATAACAATGCCATATAATGACTTTTGTTAATTCTATTATCAACTTAACATTGACATTATTAGTCAATTGATAACTGACCAAAGAAAGTAATGCATTCACTTTTTTAAGCAAGACGTAAACATTTTGTTGTAAAAAAGGGACTTGCATCTTTCTTTCTGACTTATATGACATGACTTATCTTGGCTGCTTTGACCAAACGTTTTAGGAGACTGTGTTGAGCAATGTTATCCTTTTTCAAACATTTTATAAACAAAACAATTAAAGGAGGAAAATGGTTGGTGGATTGATTGATAACAGGCATACTTGTTAGCTGTAGCCCTCATCAATAACACTGATTGAAGTGAATAAAAAGGGTCATAAAATGGATTCTCTTTGAGTCTGAGACGCTGTGCAGTCGCTGTCCGTGGTGCTGATTTTGAAACGTTTCTCCACACAGTGAAGTAGCACTGATTTCCTGCTTCAGTTCAACATCAAGAGCAGATTGATTACAGCTCCTCGGAAACAATATGGCTTTAGACCTCAGATTATTAGCTCTATTTTTAGACTAGGATTCAAGTTCAATACTTGTCCCATCCTCGATTCATCCACTAATACCTCAGCATGCCATTTAACTATCTTAACAGCGTGGCCAATTCAATGTTAAATTAAATCCACTATTGATTGATTATTTGTCTACCTATCGATTAGTGTAAAAGCTACCTTTCCAGGATCAATGCATATATGCACATAAAACTACCACAGCTAGCCAGCCAAGGCGCGCACGCACGCACACACACACACACACACACACACACACACACACACACACACACACTTCAACGTCCTTAATGAAATGGCCTCATTCCCAATTATAAGAAGTCAACAGTACAAGAGTACCACTTAATAATTCAATAATTAGAATGATTTATTACGTTGGTCCTGCATCGACACCACTTCTGAGCTTTAATTTGTGTAATAAATTGGATTTAAAGACTAAAACTAAATGTCATGGAGTGTTAAGGGGAACTTAACGATGCATTCATGGTACGTTATGTACATTTGTGCAAAGCCAGGCTAGCTGGTTCTCCTTGTTTACAGTCTTTATGCTAAGCTAAGCTAACCTGCACATGAATCCAGCTCCATATTGAACTGACAGAATTGAGAGGTATTGATCCTCTCATGTAACTCTTGGCAAGAAAGCGAAGAAGTCTATTTTAAAATATGCGTTGTATTACTTTAATACCGGTCGTCAGCGGGCCGTTGACGCCCGGCTCGGTACGCTGACGGCCGGCACCGCCCTTCATTTTTAACGGCATCATGTAAGTTGCGCTGACTGGCGACAGAGGTCTACAGTTGCCCCGCAGCGAGGCTCCCCCCGCCCTCCCGTAGACAGTTCACGAGCTCAGTCACTTCATAACACCAAAGATGGGTCGCGGTAAACGCTCTAAAGTGAGGCTCCACTACACTAAAAAAGAAAAAGACAAGGCACAGTGTAATGCCTGTTAATAGCTCGCCACAGGCATAGCTCAGTTAAAGTAAAGCACAGCTATTGTGTAATACATTTGTATTGCATGTATATTTTTTATTTGTAAAAATGTCAGTTAAAGCTTAAAAGAATAATAAGAAGAAGATATTTTTGTTATCTAAACGTTTGACCTCTTTCTTTTACAATTTTGGAATCGAAACGGGGATCGATAAGAACCGGAATCGATAAGCAGAACCGGAATCGGAATCGATACATTTCAAACGATACCCATCCCTACATACAACTGCAAAGAAAGTAACAAAAACAATTATGTTAAAGTACTATGATACTGTACTGATATTTTCAGACTTTGTTCTTTACTTTCTCCGTCTTTATATGTAGAAGATATTACGTTTTCTCCGTCATGTTGTTTCCATAGCAACAACAACTTCCTGTCAACTCACCTTCAAAATAAAAGCAACATAATATGTTTACATGAAAAAAGCAACATATGTTTACATGATTTTGTTGTGCAATAAAACAACCAGATGGACAGAGGATTTTTTTTGGCATGGGGCGAAAAATGCCCGATGGCACCGATGATCACACGAAGTAAAGACGAAGATGACACGATTTGACAAGATGCACTAACGATGGCCTTACCAAGGGCAAAATGGACACATGGAAATGAATCTTCTCAAGGTCCTTCAGCAATTTGTTGGCATGCCAAAGATTTTGCCACCGCTCACGAAGTTTCTGCCGGAGCCTGAGAAACTCCACCGGTCATACGATGGCTTAAGATGCCCCTCACGAATGGCCCGATGTTACGATCAGAGCCGAATTTCCTTTATTCTGTGTCCAACTGGTCTCAATTTCGGGACAGTGTGTCCAAAGCGACTTACAATGACCAATTACAGGGACATTCTCCCTGGAGTAACTAAGGACTAAGTGCCTTACTCAAGGGCACACTGGTGGTGGTGTTCCAGGCGGGATTTGAACTCACAACCTTCCGATCTTTATCCCACCTCACTATCCAGCACCTCACTATAGCACCTATCCTATAAATATAATCCATCGGCTACAAACTACATGCACATACATAACACCAAAGCAACAAATACACAGATGCACGCTATAAATGATCTCAATACCAGTGACACACTTATTACGCCTCTATATAATGTTCATAAAGCGCATCAGGATGATTCATGGCTGTCCTTGGACATATTTAAATTGCCCTCCATCACCTGCATATCATTTCCTCTGACAGTTCACAAGTCAAGGGTCAACATACAGAGTCCATAACTCTACTGTAAATGTCATGAATGCAGCTACAAGGTGGAATATGTGGGTGGATTGATGTGGGTCTTTCCCTTTCTGCGTTGTACTGCTACATGTGAGGAATGTCCACAGTGAAAGCTAGAAGTGGTTCAGCAGTTTCTACATTTATTCTAAAACTGCAGGTCCTTTCAGCATCGCTCTCATGAATGATTCAGCAGCTGGATGGTAGGTAGAGTCAATCCTGTACAATCTGTTGCATTTATTTGGGACAAAAACATTTTTGCGTAAACAGCATGACGACATTGTTTTCCTGGAGCTGGTCGCTTGTGGGATATTTTAGACAGCATGAAAGACACATTTGAAAAACAGCGTGTTTCACTTCCCGTGATGTTTAGTGGCAGCATGACAAATACGAAATATAAAGTCTTTGTGAGCCTGAATAAAAGGAACGAGGTGTTAATTGGCAGCTTATGTTCTCGTTCTGGCTCATTACTGAGATAATGTGTGCATTTCAATCTCATAAATGCGGTATTTGCTGGTTAATTGAGACTAAACCAGCGAGCTTTGTGACGTCCTGTGAATTTAAGGAATGGCTGTATAAGTGTGTGAGACAAAAAGACAAAAAGGTCCCTCCCCTAGTCGTGTGTGTCAGGTCCAGTTTCATTCAACACTCAGGTAGCATTTGTTTTCATCACCTTAGGATGTGTTGGTAAATGTGCAAGAAAGAGACACAAAGGGTGTGAGGATTTTGGGGGAATATAGGACGGTCAGCCTGTTCGCTGCGAAACTCAGGGGGAGTCCAGAAGTAGAGATATTGAATAAACAGCCAGTTGTATCTGAACAGCACACATGCACAAGGCATTAGTTACCTACTTCATTGTCTTATTTGTGATCTTTGTTTCTTTTATTGATGTTCTTGAAATGTAACTTTCCTTTGACGTCAACGTGCACAGACTACAAATAGTAAAAGATTGTACATTTTATTATTCTCATAACATACTATTTATGATATTTGCACTAGTGATGTTAAGTTCACGAACGATCCGATTCTTTTGAACGGCGCTTTGGTACGAACGAAGGGAACCGAGTCGTACTTGGTAGGGATGCTCCGATCGCCAAGTTTGGGGGCGGTCGCTGGAATCAGTATCGGCCGATACCGATCGCCAATCCGATCGAGTGGGCGGGGCCTATGGGGATCTTCCATTTAAAGTGATGTTAAAAACTCAGTTAATGGGGCTCATTCACTGGCACTTCCACAAACAACAACCAACTTAATTATTACATTCAAATGAAGTACATTATTCAAGTTTACATTCACTTTGGAAAATAACACGGGAGAAATGAGCGGAAGCCTCTCTCTTTTCCTCTCTCCCCCTCTCTCTCCCTCTCCCTCTCTCTCTCCTGACAGTATCGCCTCATGCAGCTCACTGATCCAGTAATGAGTGACCTGACAGTGAAGAATACATATATGTATAACTAGTTTAGCTTGTTCCAGAGGTAGATAAAATAGCTACGTGTGTTAGGTCTAACTCTTAGTGTGTGTGTCGCTCCGCTCACCGGTCCGTCACAGCGGGCGGGGCTGCAGGATTTCTGCTTCACACACGTTGCATACCACTATTTTATTGTCATTTTCGGACACCTTAATAAAATACTGCTGGTGAAGCCATTTTGGCGAGCTGGTTTTGTGTTTGTTTGCACGGAGAAAAGTGTCGTGTATTTTCCGTCATAATTTTCCGTTTTTCGGGTGAAAAAATCTGCCAAACGCGAAAACGCAGCGGCATTTGGATGCACTTCAACCAAAACCTAGGCAATGATCAAGCGGAGTGCAACATTTGTAAAGCCAAAATATCATTTAAAGCAGGATCAACAAATAATCTCCACCGCCACTTAAATAAAAACGGCTCTTTTGAACGGCTCTCGGAAAGGAGATCCGGCACCCTTCAAAGAGCCGTAATTCACATCACTAATTTGCACTTCCCCTTGCAAAAAAAAAAGACAAAATCCAAATGCACTTACAGTATGCCACATGCGTATTATGGGTGTTATTTTTCAGTTAATCAGAGGTTGCAGAGAGCTTGGTAATTAGAACAATCCCTGCTGATCCTAATGATTTTTCAGAAATGAGTAAATGATGCACAACATACAGAAGGAGTCTAAGACCAAGTGCAGCCTGAAAGAGCGACACTAAAGCAGCTCCAACCAATCACATCACATCCTATTATCAGTTCAAAACAGTCGGCCATTTTCTGCATGGTATCATATCAAACTAATCACTTGTTCTCAACGCAGTGATTGAAGCACAGGAATGGGTTATACTGTTCAGTCCGGCTGAGCTGCATGCATCACTGTTAGCTGCTGCAATCATTCAACATATATATCGTTCAAAATACCCCACCCCCACTCCCTAATAAATATCAGAGAGGAAATACAGATCAGTTTAGAAAAGGACTGTTCTCATGTCATATAGAGATACTTAGAAAAAGACATATATGGGAACAAGGGACCCTTAGAAACTCTACACTGCCAAAGCTGTATCTGTTAGTTTTACAACAGTAATTGTGCATTCTCTGTACAGAGAGGTATATGGGTGGTGCCACCTATAGATGAGAGTTACACCTACGTCACTTCCGGGAGAAAATTACGGCTCCGCCCACATTTGGGGGAAAACAAAGCTGTCAGTTGAACGGCGGTTAATACAAATTCTGAAGTTTTTGCCAATCCGATCAGAAATGTAAGAAAACCGGATATTTTTGGATCTTCAAAGAGCCTGATTATGATGGCCAGACAGGCAAACTTTTACATGTAATTATTGGAAAACGACGAGTTAAATTAAAAGCTGGTTAAATTAAAAGCAGCAGGCGGGGCTGTCATTTCGCCAGCTGTTACTCTCGAGAGCGAGGCGGAAAATAATTGTTTTATGATGCCAAAAAGCTGCTGTGTCGTTTATTGCTCCTCAAACATTAAAACAAATCCAGAGTTCAGTGTTTCTGTACTTCCTCTAAGAAGAAAGGACAGTAACAGAAGAGCTCTGTGGCTTCAGGCTCGATCGCCATTCAAATGACAGCCGTTGTTTCCCCCAAAAGTGGGCGGGGCCGTAAAGTGACGTAGATGTTACTCTCATCTATGAAAATCGATAGCCTACTGCTATATTTAACCATATATCGAGCCCGATCGTCGATTTCTAATGGCTTAATGCAATTGTTTGCCTGTCTGGCCATTGGAATCGGGCTCTTTGAAGATCCAAAAATCTCCGGTTTTCTTACATTTCTGATCGGATTGGCAAAAACTTCAGAATTTGTATTGACCGCCGTTCAACTGACAGCATTGTTTTCCTCCAAAAGTGGGCGGAGCCGTTATTTTTGCCCGGAAGTGACGCATTTGTTACTCTCATCTATGGGTGACCGGCTGTACCTCGCTAATCCTGTCGCTTGTAGGCAAGGCAAGGCAATTTTATTTATATAGCACTTTTAAGCACGTGGCGATTCAAAGTGCTTTACAGATTAAAAGCAAACGACATTTAAGAACAAATACAGCATAAATACATTATTAAAAAGGCATTATAAGCAAAGGTAATGAAATAAATTAAATAAATAAACACAGCAGGTACAGAATACATGTTGTTGGTGTGAGAATTCACTTAATCATTATATTAGATTGCCGTGTAGGATGCACTCCCATGCTTATTCTCCCCTCGCAGCCTAACTTGAAGATAGAAAGCACAGCAACAGTTTACCCTTTTATGTAACAGATTTTTATTTTTAGCATTAGAGAGATATATTATAGTTTTTTTAGCAGCAGCATCCCGTCCCCCATGTGTTTTGCATAAGACGGAGTGTTATCTTTATGATTGTCGGAAGAAATGGGACAGAGGGAACATAAAGACACACAAAGAGAGGAGAGGACAGGGTATCAATCACATTAAGGCTGAAAGGCATGACTGAAAAAAAGACAGGAAGACAGACAGGAAACGACAGGGAGTCATGTAGACGTAAGAGAGAGGGAGAAGAAACTAGCAACTTCATGAAGAGAACCAGAGACAGGATTATTACTGTATTCACTGCAGCATTTCCTTTACACAATTACTGCACAGCACTGCAGAGGAATTAACACCTTCCTAAAAGAGTGGGGAGTTGTGTAAGAACAACGCCCCTGAGACTGGTGGAGAAGACCTCGTTGAGACACACTTTAGGTGTATGATGATTAAAAGTAAACAAACAATAATGTGAGAAAAAGCTGTAATTCAAAATAAAAGGAAAAGACTGATGTATACGTTCACTCCCACTGCACATGCTATATTTATTTTCAATGTAATAATCCATTCCTTGCTAAATTAATGTATGTATAATATCCTGCGTTATACTTTGTTACTGTACATTTGTATTTCCACATGTATATTTTTTTACTTTTTAATGATATTTTATTTCTATTTCAGAAATAGTTTGGATTGTTTATTTCTAGAGTTTTAATTCTTCTTATGTACATTGCTTTGTCTTTTTATGCTGCTGCAACGCAAACATTTCCCAATTTGGGATCAATAAAGTACTATCTACCTATCCACCTATCTATCCACCTATCTATCAATATATATATATATATATATATATCTATCTATCTATCTATCTATCTATCAATATATCTATCTATCTATCTATCTATCTATCTATCTACCTATCTATCCACCTACATTATCTAAATGCAATAATCATGCTGATTAGACAGCATGATTATTGCACAGGTGTGCCTTAGGCTGGCCACAATAAAAGGCCACTCTGAAACGTGCATTTTTGCTTTATTGGGGGGGTCTGGGGGGGTCCGAAAACCAGTTCGCACTTCGCACAGCCATTGAAGAGGAGTGGACCAACATTCCACAGGCCACAATCAACAACCTGATCAACTCTATGCGAAGGAGATGTGTTGCACTGCGTGAGGCAAATGGTGGTCACACCAGATACTGACTGGTTTTCGGACCCCCCCAGACCCCCCCAATAAAGCAAAAATGCACGTTTCAGAGTGGCCTTTTATTGTGGCCAGCCTAAGGCACACCTGTGCAATAATCATGCTGTCTAATCAGCATCTTGATATGCCACACCTGTGAGGTGGGATGGATTATAATTATTATTATTAAGTGCTCACTATCACAGATTTTTTCAGATTTGTGAACAATATTTGAGAGAAATGGTTATTTTGTGTATATAGAAAAATTTTTAGATCTTTGAGTTCATCTCATGAAAAATGGGAGCAAAAACAAAAGTGTTGCATTTATATTTTTGTTCAGTGTATAAATCTATCCACCTACATTATCTACCTACCTACCTACCTACCTATCTATCTAAATGTGATAGAAGTTTAAAGGTCACAAAGAGAGGGATATAAGAAGATAGATTTTTCCTTTTCGATTCTCTGTCCATTGTATTTCCTGGTTCACACTTCATCCCGCTGAGTCTACAGTACACAAAACCCACGGCTTCAACTCTCAGCTGTCAATGCTTCTGCTGAAAATATAATTATTTCAGCAGGAAGGCACAAGCTCTCACAGTGCGAACATTTTTGATTAAATCCACACAGTCAACCAGTTCCAGCCAAGAGCTCTTTGGTAAAAGGGCACACGATTACAAAGGGCCAACGAGCTACAAACAGTATGACTCTCTGGCTCAGTGACAGTCACACAGGATGGGAACACGTGGATCAGATCCACACTCTGGGCTTCTTTCCCCTTTCTCTTCTAGCTGTCCCAGTCCAGAGAACAGCCCCCTTGTCTAATGGGTGCATCAGTCTTCTTTCGAGTGGCACTTGACCAATCGCTCGCCATTTTAAAAGGAAGCTGTTTTAATGAATCCAATTAGTTGTGGAACATTTACAACAGTACAGCGTATTTATTGTCATGTGGGATCATTTATAAAACTGAGATAATGTATTGCTACCTCCCATGCAGACAAAGTCAAGTAATTTGTCCTCATCTTGAACTTAAACAACTCGTAAATCCACTAGGACCAAAGTCTGTTCCCACAGAACTCCACAATGTTCTTCTTTAAGATGACTGAAAGACTTGCAGGCCTATACACATGGACTAACACACACATATGAATCATCATCCTCACAATGGGCTTCTTTTTCTAGATGTTTTTGGGCATACACTAATAACATTTTTGCTCACTACTCCCACTTTTAAAGGGACCGTTATATGGTCATTTACTGGGTCATATTTGTGTTTTGTGCTTCTAGTTTGACATGTTTACAAGCTTTAACGTTCAAAAATGTCTTAAGCTGGTCTGGAAGTAAACAAAAGATCGAAAGTCTTTATCAAACATGCATGGTAGGGCTGCTCGATTATGACAAAAATCATAATCTCGATTATTTGGGTCAATAATTGATATCACGATTATTAAAAACGATTATCCATTTACTTTGAAAACATCAATTTATTGAAAAAGAAAAATGTGTGGTATGTTTTTAACAGTTGATTACCCTGAACTTTAAGTATAATTCAATTGAAAAAAGAAAAAGAAAAAAAAGATTTTTAAATAAATAATTTAAAAAATCGTTTTATTTCGATTACCGTAAATTCCAGACTATTAAGCGCACCTGAATATAAGCCGCACCCACTGGTCGGTCACCAATTGTGGGTAGCGTGGCTGAGCTTCTCCGGCGTCTCCGGCTCGCCGGAGAAGCCAGCGCCAGCCAATCAAATCCCGTTTCTGAAAATCTGACGGCTCAAGTCCTAGCCAATCAAACCGCGTCTAAGCTGGGAGAGATATCCCGCCGTTCATTTCTATATTTCAAAAACAGATGGAGGAGAAACTAATTATCACCGTAGCAAATCACCCGGTTTTGTATGAGCAGTCCCTATTAACTTACCGGGATACAACCGGAGGAACCAGGCATGGGGGGAGGTGGCAGAGACAGTGGGTGAAACTGGTAGGCTTTCGCCTGTTTGGGGATTTTATATCCAGTATATCCAAGCATAGCTTGCTAGCTATGTTAACACTACGTAAACGGGGCGGGACATTCATGTGATTGGTTGTTGGTTGCGGGGCTCGAATAAAATCCCCAAGCTTCAGACACGCCCAGCTCCAAGCTTTTTTTGAAGCTGTAGTGTAAGCCGCGATGTTCAAAGCTTGGGAAAAAAGTAGCGGCTTATAGTCCGGAAAGTACGGTATACAACTTTATAAGACATCAAGCTATCAAATATTTGTTGCGGCTCCAGACAAAATAAATGTGTGGAAAAGGGGGCAAAATGGCTCTTTTGGTCAAAAAGGTTGCAGACCCCTGCTTTAGATGAAAATAAGGAGCCACTCCCCACGCCCCTCTGAGAGATATTTGGTTCAAAAGAACACAATGGTGCTCTAGGAGGAGATTCAGGTGATATGGGGGTTACCTTGGTTGCTGATTGGCTAATGGTTACACAAGACAACAAATCGTTATGACATCATAAAGTGGCCAAAATCTGATCAGCTCATTTTCAGACAGGTTTTTATATAAATGGATCAGGACAAAAAGAGAGAGAATCTTTTTTCCTGAAACGTTCAGAATGTCTTTACACAGAGGGGACACATGTTGATGTAGAAGAGACATGAAGAAGTGAATTTTGCATAATAGGTGACCTTTAAATAAACTCCCAATATATAACAGAGTATATATTCAAGGTCTAGAATGTGAGGTTAAGCTTCAAGTTTCTCGCGTACAGTTAGGGAAGAGTTTATAAGTCTTCAATTCGATGAAGTAGAGAAGTGTGACAATGAACCATGGCGAGAGAGGATCCCTGCAGTCCCTCAGATTCTGACTGAGATAGCAGATAGCAGAGGAGAGAAGGAAGGCTAAGATGGGGAAATGGACTGGGGGGAAATAACAGAGAGAAGGAATGGCAGGAAAAGAAATGAAGGGACACTACCATTTAAGATAAACACGGTGGTACTCATTTCATGCTTTTCGATGTTGAAGGCCAGAACTGAATTGGCCTTTTGCATAATGTGGCTGCGTTAAAGAAGCTGAAGCAATTTAAAGCCTCACATTAAGTTTTCCATCTGAATCTCTCGACAGAAATAAGGCTGCGTAAGAGACTGAATTTGTCTTTTGTTAAACAACATCTTTCTGTTTATGAAATGAAAGCACAACAAGAAACTGGAGTATTTCAACTTGTCTGAATTAATTATATGAATGTCGTTTTTCTACCGATAACATTTTGGGATATTCAGTCTTTGTCATCTTTCCAATGGAAGGTGATGCCATCTCTAGATATGATCTGCCTCAGGGGAGAATAAGATTGCCCTTCAAATTGAAACCTGCTGCACTTTAGAGGTCACATGGCCTACGGTGGAGTCATGGTTGTCAATGGAGCAATTCCTGCTAGGGAGAATGAAAACCATTGGAAAGTTTGGCCAAAGAAGTCAATAATAGGGTTCACTCCACATATCAGAATACAAAGACTGTTCATACACATGCTCTTCAGGTTAGGACTCACAGGACACAATGCTTGCTCTTATGGAGCTGATACAGAAGACAAAAGCCAATTGTTCAGAATGATGAAATACTTGCTCACACTGTACATTTATATATTCAGTTTAATATTCCATCCGTCACATACTTATGTACAGGGCCGGCCCTTGGCATAGGCAGTATAGGCGAATGCTAAGGGCGCATCAATCAATAGGGGGCGCCGAAAGAAAAAAGAAATTAAAAAAATAAAGTTAGACATTTTATTTCCCGATTTTGGATCAACAAAGTACATCTTATTATCTTATACTAACAGAACTACGCCTATATTGCGTACAGCGTCCATAAACTATGGCACACCCCCCCAAAATCAAGTTGAACTGCCCCAGCCCCAGTAAAAACCAGAGGTTAATGTGAAATAGTTCTTTTTTTGAAATAATGGTTTTAGTTTGCAATTATAGGTTTTAATTTTGTATTTGTGTTAATTTAAATAAATCAAACTCCCAAAAAACGTATACAGCTTTTATTAACATTGGAATTTACTGTGTAAGTGGCCGCGGGGGGGGGGGGGGGGAGAGCTCTCTCCTGAAAGATTGAGAGGCTCTGATAACCTCAGCTCTGTGAGGTAAAGGCACACCTTTATATGATCATTATAGTTATACAAAAATAAGAGAATAGGTGAAAAACAGGTATAAAATACTATATGACAGTACAAAAAGAAGAATACAGTTAAAAAGGGGAGTGATTTGTAAAATATCCATAAATAAAAAGTAAATCTGTTTACATTTCTGTTTCATATGGGTGTTGAGAGATGTTTCCATAGATCTCTTAATGTTGCTCTCAAAGTGCACCAGATTGATGCTTTTAACTTCAATATTAAGATGCAAGCCCCCGGACCCCCCTAGAGGAGGTGAGGTCCCCCCCTCACTTAAATCATGTTGAAATGGATTGGATACTAAATACATTTGCACACATCTTGTGTCTATATCTTTCTGTTTTGGTGGTCATGCCACAACCGTGCATGCATGCGCGAGTCATAGTGAGTGTCTGCATTTTGGGGGGGGGGGGGGGGCGCCAGCTAAAATCTTGCCTCGGGCAGCAAATTGGTCAGGGCCGGCCCTGCTTATGAATATATAATACCTTGCTTTATATCTTGTTATTGTTCATTGGTAAATTCAACATGTATATTTTCTACTTTCTTGTTTATTTCTTGTCTAAACATTTGTATTGTACAATGCCATGTCTTTTGATGCTGCTGCAACACAAACATTTCCCAAATTAGGATCAATAAAGTACTTTCTTATCTTATCTTGCTCATTAGTTCAATGAATTTGTAGTGTCTTTGATCACATCTGATTTTACTTTCAGCCAAAGCCCGAAAGGGGGGGGATGTCGGGACATGCGTGGTGAGAGATGACATCCACAGTCTTTATTTGGGGACTTGGTTAACCCATTATCATCTCATCCACACTAGGGCTGCTCAATTAATCGTATTTTAATCGCAATTACGATTTTGGCTTGCAATGATTATGAAAACTAATAATTTTTGCCATAATCGAGCAGCCCTAATCCACACTTAACCTCTTCTCTGCCTCCCTTACTGGCTGCTCAAATCTGCTTCAGTCCCCTATTGTGTATTGGGGTTACAGATGGGGTCCAAAACTAGCAAGCCACGTGAGTGTCTAATTCATTTTATATGCTACACAAATATGGCCAGGAGCCGTTGAATTTTCGCCAGCACTTACAATAGTTTGGCTTATTTGAAGCAAATGTACCTGCATCTATTCTGGGTTTTTATACTCATCGTGACGTCACGTGACTTGAATGTTGAATTTGTGCCGTCCCTTTATAGATACCTCTTTACGTATTAGTATTCCGGCTCTTTTTAGTGAGCCGGATCATTTGGCTCGGCTCACTAAGAAGAGCCGGCTCTTTCGGCTCCTAAACAGCTCTTCAGTTTACCACGGAGCCTCAGTTTCGCCGCTGCGAGGCTCCGGCGCTCGCAGTTCACGCGCGTGCTCCACTAGCACCCCCCGTCAAGGCTCGCCGGCAGTACACTTTCCGTCACAGGAACACGCTTTGCTGGCGGCGAAAATAATCCCACCAGACTCCTTTGCCCCCTCCAACAGAGGGATGTCCATGTCCTTTTTCCTTTTCGTAATTTCAAGCTATAAAAACAAGATGCCCCCCCTGGCGGAAACGCTGGGTAACGTAATGCCTCCTCTTTCTCTCTCTCAACAGTAGATCTGGGCAGTGCCCAACTTGGTGCCTATAAGTCCTTGGCAGTCCAGTGCTCTATGGAGGAGTTGAGAAAACACACACACAGACAAATCTATAGATGCCAGATTACCTTTTTTCGTGCCAGCCGATCTAATCTTCTGAGTCAATAGAGCATTGCCGACATGGCTCAGCGTCAGCAGCCACTATAATGAACAGTCACTCATTCAAGCCCAACACTGCAGGGTAGGCTGCCGCATTAAAAACTAAAGCCCATTCCTCAGCTCTCCTTGTGGCTTTTCCACTTTTAATTCATGAATTTAATCCAGGATCAAGTTAGGAAACTTTAACTGAAACTGTGACACCCTGACAGATTTGTTCTAGGCTGGTGTGTAGGATATTGTTATTAAATTCTACCACTTCATTACAAGAGCCAGACATAAGGCCACTGTGATTTTGATGAGATAATTTCCCTCTGGCCAAGAAGGCAGGGTTTGGATTGGTCTAGTTTTGGCTAGTTGTGTCTAAAAGCTGCTGGCTGCTAAGTGTTTGACGTAGCGTGTGTTTAGGACAGTTTTCAGGTGGTCCTAAATACCGGACCTCAGTGCTCAGCTAAGTGGAGGCAGTGAGGTGAAATAGTGAATGGTACAACTAATGGGTCAACCTCCTCCATTTTGTCCCTGCGTCTTTGAGCCCCCACTGAGAGGGTGTCACACAAACACACACATGTGCAGCTACAAAGACTGACACCCAAACTGAATGTCTGCCTGCAATGGTGTGTATGACAACAAAATGCCAAACCCCCCCCTAACATAAATTCTGCATTAGCCGCTTAGAACCTCCACGTTGCTGTAGCAACACACACATTGTGTAATTACCAACATGCGGGTCGGTGTAATAAAGCTAGACCCACAGCACAGTGGCCCCGGGGCCCCTGGTAATGGATTTTATGGCGATCATTATTGCCACGCGGCTACATCGAGAAATACATAGGAGGAGATGATGGCGTCACACAGAAGAGCTTCAAAGCCACAGTTCAAAGACAGGGTGCAACAAGGTGTCACATCAACGGACCTCTTTTCAAAGATGTCTACATTTACATAAAAAAGACTGAGGTCCCTTCTATAGGGCATCCTAATTCTACGTTTGGAGAACACCCGACTGCTCTCTACTCATAACATATTGACTATTTTGGCATTATAAAAATACAAGGGTTTCCCACAGCATCATCTGTAGTTCAATCACACAACTCACGTGTTTCTTTAACATGTTTATTAGAAGCAGCATATAGTTGAGTTTGGCGACTAGGCTCGGGCATCATCACTCCATAGATATACACTGAACAAAAATATAAACGCAACACTTTTGTTTTTGCTCCCATTTTTCATGAGATGAACTCAAAGATCTAAAACTTTTTCTATATACACAAAATAACCATTTCTCTCAAATATTGTTCACAAATCTGAAAAAATCTGTGATAGTGAGCACTTAATAATAATAATTATAATCCATCCCACCTCACAGGTGTGGCATATCAAGATGCTGATTAGACAGCATGATTATTGCACCGGTGTGCCTTAGGCTGGCCACAATAAAAGGCCACTCTGAAACGTGCATTTTTGCTTTATTGGGGGGGTCTGGGGGGGTCCGAAAACCAGTCAGTATCTGGTGTGACCACCATTTGCCTCACGCAGTGCAACACATCTCCTTCGCATAGAGTTGATCAGGTTGTTGATTGTGGCCTGTGGAATGTTGGTCCACTCCTCTTTAATGGCTGTGCGAAGTGCGAACTGGTTTTCGGACCCCCCCATTTATCTGATCAATATCTAAACAATTCCTGGGGTAAACCCTAAAAAAGGACTGTTCAGTTATAACATGTAAAGGCAAAACAAGAGCTCAGGTTTAAGTGTGGCTGTTTGGCCATGAGATATCTCACATTCAAGCCTTGTTCAAGACATCAAAATCTGCAAGGAAAAAGGTGCAGACGTTCCTGTTAGTGAGGGAAGTGCAAAACTAAAACGTATCATTTCTTTCTGCATACTAAACAGCTCTAATCTAATGTGTCTAATGGAGGACGTCTCAGCTGAGGCATGACTGAGCATCACTGAAACGTCTCTCTCCATTTCTGTCTCTCTCCATTTCTGTTCCTCTCCTCCTCTGTCTGAGTGAGGATAAATTAGCAGAAAGAATTCAGAGCAAGGCTGCTTAGAGGAGGGTTTAAAGAAAAAAAAAAAAGGTTTGCTCAGGAGCCATGCCGTAATCTGACAAATCCATAAAGTGAGCAACTCAAATGATTCCTTTTGTAGGAGGATATGTAGGATACCACCCTGCCCTGTGTTTCTAAAGATGTGTTTATGCCAGGTGAGAATGAACACAAGTGTCTCTAATTACTTTATTTTCTGTAAAACACCTTCTGGTCATTAAGATGTATTATTTGGTTTACTCGAAATGTTCATGTTTATCTGTGTGTGCACAGTGTGTGTGTGCATAAATGTTTGTGTGTCATCCAACCAGCTGTTGAGTAGATAAGAAAGCCGCACTTATTTTTAATCTTGCACTCCAGGTAGAGCAGATGTAATTGTTTCTTTCACGTTGGCACAATAACGGCACAAACTAATTATTTTACTTTGTATATCCCCGCCACTCAGAGTTAGTGCAAGGTAAGGAGCACAGTGTGGACAAAGCTAACTAAAAGACAAAAGCACACTTCAATCAGAGTGATATAAGGATAAAACGCTTCTTAATTTAATCCATCAGCCCCTCAAAGTGTTTTCCCGCGGTTCACTTCCAACAAATGATCCGAAAGCCCCGAGTAGAGGAAGGATTATAGAGCGAACATAATACCTTTCCCTCTCTTAAAGGCGGAAACGCTTTACGTGTTTTAATCGTGTCCTATGGCCAACGAGTGAGAACTTTACCGACATTCCCGGTTTCCTATAACTGGCCAGATTTTCCAAGTAAATCCCAAAGAATGAGAATTCTACTTATAGCCTTGTCTCTCTTGAACAGTGCCTACAGTGAAGCTCATATTCGTTTAGAAATGCAAACCATGTGTTTTGATCAGTGACGATTGCTTATAGAGAGGCGAAGTGCCTCCCCTTCCGGTGGACCTCCATGGGACCTTATTACGAAAAATGATGTATTGAAGTCAATGGAGAGAGAAAGATTATCTTTCGATCCCGTT
>CALSBZ010041296.1:113-23035 GCA_943591055.1 Gobionotothen gibberifrons
GTGTGTGTGTGTGTGTGTGTGTGTGTGTGTGTGTGTGTGTGTGTGTGAGTGAGAGAGAGAGAGAAAGAGAGTATGTGAGAGAGTGACAAGAGCTATATTCAGCTCTGCTGCCTTGGCTACAATCTTTCATCGTTGCTGTTGTATAGCTGGGTGTTCTCCAATAAGGGGCCGGGGGAAACAAAGTTAGTGATTACTGGTTCCATGTTGATTTATTTCAATACAGATTGTTGGGGGGAACTGGAAGGCTCCTACCGTACTGGTTACTTTGCAGCCCGGACATTTTCCCCAAGACACATTTAGACGCGATCGCAACATAGAAGTACCTTTCAAATCCCATCATTTTTAAGACCTTCTAAATCATATTTAAGACCGTTCTTATTTTTTTGGTCATATTCAAGACCTTTTTAAGGCCTTAAATTCAGATTATCAAATGTAAGACTTTTTAAGACCCCGCGGGAACCCTGCTTAGAAACGTAAAATGCGACGGCAGTGTGCAGATGGAGAGCATGTTAGCTTAGCTTGGTAGCTTCAGCTAGCTCTGGAACTTCCAGCTCGGTGGCAGCAGGTCCCGCCTCGGCTCCGCCTCTTTGCCCTTATTTGGAGCAGGCTGGAGCAGGCGGGATTTGAACTCTGACGTCACTGTCGAGCCGTTAGTGGCCGACTCCGCCTACTAAGGGCTTCTCGGCAACTCTGCAGAATCCTATGGGTGACGTCACGGACCCTACGTCCATTTATATATACAGTCTATGGTGTAAGCACACAGCTGAGAGCTGCCGTTTCATTCAGACTGTTTAAAAAACGGTAACAACGGACTATTTTTCTTAGCGGATGCATGTCAATTTAAATCAATATATACAACTATTTTTTAAATCAATAAAAAAAAATTCTAAATCCATAAAAGCATTGCAATTAATATTGGGAGTCATGTCGTTACTTTGTTGAGAATGTGGCCATGTAATAAGCGGGATAATGTGCAGCGACTTGGTCATTATGGGGAAAATAACACCCTTCATGCTGATCAAGATCCCTCCGCTACGCGTCGGGATCCTGATCTGCCTGACGAGGCTCCATTAAAATATAAAATATTTAATAACGTTTTAATGAAGTTGATTACAGTATATTCATATTTGTCAGTGCTTTCATGTCAATACGGCGAACATAAACATAAATGATCGTGGTGAAGATGATTAAATTAGGATTAAAAATCGAGAGCCGGGATGCATTTCCTCTCGTTCGTTTTTGGAGCCGGCGGGCTTCCTGATGTTTTTTCTACAGTAGTTGTGGACTAAACAACATTATTTTGTTAAATAAAAACATGGTGATGTTTTGTAAATTATTACATGTCTCTTATTTAGCACAGAGTATGATCCTATCCGTGACATATGGATCTTAACAAAGATCCGCTATACAGTAGTACCAGACATAAATCTACCGTACTGTATCAGAGTTTATTTCACATGAGCTCCAGTGTGGAACCCCACTGCACCCCCTGGTGGATCAATGATCCATTGCAGCTGGCTTCATTATAATTACATTTATTTATCAAGGGGCCGGTCTCAAGTCACGCTGGAGGTTTTCCTTTGAGCGAAGGCAGACCCCGTGCCGACCACGGCCCTCGCGTTTCAAACTGTCTGAAATGAGATGCTACATTTGTACATGTAACGGCATAGGTCATCAGGATACAAAATAGACAAATGTATTCCCTTACAGTTACAGAAGCAAAAACGATCAGATAACAGGCACATTTATGTAAAACAAGGCTCATTAACAGGATAGCAATGATACTAAACATTTAGAAATGAAGAACAAAACATCAAATCATCCTATATCTCTATATGGAAACTTGGAGCCCTCAATCCAAAATAAAATGGTTCACCAACAGTCAGTGGTTAACGTATACATCAGAAAATCAGTATGACGAAAACATTAAACATATTGTCCACTTATGTTGATAAAGATGGAGTTCATTTAACCTGTTGACCCCCGAGCCTGTTTTCCAGGTCTCAGGCTCGAAAATGACATTTCCAGAACAGATGACCATAACTACACTTCTAAAAAGGGGATCATTAACAATCTTTTTTTCTCAAAGTAATGATAAACCTGTGAGTTGGATGTAGAAAAGTCAGAATCAATATAGATGTTTTTTATTTTAAAGAAAATTCAGATTGAACATAGTAAAAAACTGTAAATTATAGTGTCTGTCCAAAAAATGTTTTGTACTTGTAGTGAAAACTACCCTTGGATGATGGTAAGGTAGACTAAAAGCTTTAGGAATCCAAATTACAACATATAATAAGTACCCTGTATCAAGATTGATGCAAAACAAGTGACATCTGACCTTTTTAGAGAGGTTAAAAAAAACAAAAGAGCTAAAAAAAGAGCAAAAAACTCTGGAAAAGGGCGTTTTTACCGTTTCTCTGGAACCCATTGGTTGATTTTGGTAATTGACATCTCTTTTTAACCGTTAGAGCCAATAGAATGGAAGGGGAATTCACATACACGTTACCAAAAAAAGTGGGGGCTTCGCGTATGCAGTTTTGCCCAGAGCGAACCTATCTCACGCTCTGACATCTGAAAACTGAAAAGTAGGTTTATTACTTATGGATTATCAGAAATCATTTCAAAGTGACACAGACGGATTGGATTAACCTATAGATTAACCTTCAGCAGCGTTTTTATCGTTTTAATGCCATTGAAGACAACTTTGATCAGACAACAACGAAGGTAAGAGATATTGCCGTTTTAGCCACCTAGCGCCAAGTGTTGTGATGTCTGTTTTTGTTTATAAAGTCGCGAGTTCTTATCATAGAGTGATGATGTAGGTACCTATCGATTCTGTGTCTTCTCACGATGCTAGTCAATATGTTGGATGTGCAGCTACGATAAGTAATAAGGGTGTTATGAGTGAGTTTCTGTGCGACCGCCATTACCATTTTTTCGATCGTGGCTAATTCAGAGGCTGAGTGGGTTTATAAAAAAAAAAAAATTTAAATTAAAAATCAGTTAGCTGAGTTTCATCCCATTACATGGATCTAAAACAATCATAGTTTATTAAATATTAAGATGCCCTCAGACGCTGTTTCCTGCAGATGATGCGTTTTTCCGCCCGGGGGCGGGGGGGTGGGGTTCAACAGGTTAAGTCTTATATGACTGTTGTGCAACAATGTTAATCCAGTCAGACAGATTTTTCCCATGTGTGAACTGTCATAAGACTTATTAATTGTCCTCTCCATCAGCTTCTGTTTCCATGTGTTCAGCTGAGCTGCTGATTGGAGGCTCTGCCTCTCTGTTATCCTCTGTTTGAATTTCATTAAGCTGTGAGGACTGACGACCAACACACTTGTGTCTTTTTAAATTACTACGCCATTTAAATCTTTTGTCACAAACATTGCAGCTGTATATTTCCTCTCCTGTGTGGACTCTAATGTGTTCCTTTAAATTTGCACTCTGTGAAAAAGCTTTCTTACAGACTGAGCAGCTGAATGGTTTCTCACCTGTGTGGATTCTCATGTGTTTCTTTACATTTATATTATTTGAAAAAGCTTTCTTACAGACTGAGCAGCTGAATGGTTTCTCTCCTGTGTGGATTCTCATGTGTCTCTTTAAATCCATATTATTTGAAAAAGCTTTCTTACAGACTGAGCAGCTGTGTGGTTTCTCTCCTGTGTGGATTCGCATGTGTTTTTTTAAAGTTCCATTCAATGCAAAATATTTGGTACAAACTGAGCAGCTAAACGGTTTCTCTCCTGTGTGGATTCTCATGTGTTCCTTTAAATGTATATTCTGTGAAAAAGCTTTCTTACAGACTGAGCAGTTGAATGGTTTCTCTCCTGTGTGGATTCTCATGTGTTGACGAACATTGCTTCTATATGTAAACATTTTCGTACACACAGAGCAGCCAAATGGTTTCTTTACAGCACTACATCGTGCATCACTGACAGATTCTTGTCTATTCTTCAGTGAGTTTGAGCCTGACGCAGGTTCTCTGGTCTCCTTCCAATCAACACTGTCTTCAGTGTCAGGTTCAGAAGAGTCTCCAGTGTCAGGTTCAGAAGAGTCTCCAGTGTCGTCCTCAGTCTTTGGTTGTAAACTGCTCTCTGGATCTGAGTTCCTGGCTGGTTCTGGTCCTCGACAGTCATCTCCATCAGCTTCTGTTCCCATGTGTTCAGTTTGTCTTTGATGAGGCTGTGAGGACTGAGGTTTCTCTTTATCATCTTCACTCATCACAGGGTCAAGAGTGAAAGTGGACTTGGTGATATCAGCCTCCTCCAGCTCCTGAAGCTGCTCTCCCTCCTGACTGATCCTGAGTTCCTCCTGTTCCTGCTTAATGTGTGGGGGGGGCTCTGGGTCCTCCTGGTCCAGACTGGTGCTCCACTCCTGCTGGTCAGGGAGAACCTCTTCTTTAACCACCATCAGCTGCTGGACATCTGCAGGAAACAGGAAACACACAGTCAGAACAAACTGTTAACCTCTTAAGCCCTGAGCCTGTTTTTCAGGTTTCAGGCTCGAAAATGCCACTAACACAACAAATTACTTATCTTCACTTCTAAAAAGGGGTAAATTAATAATTATTTTTCTCAAAGCAAGGTTACATCTGTGAGTTGGATGTAGAAGTGTCAGAATCAATATATATATTTTTATTTTAAAGTAAATTCAGATGGAACATAGTAAACACCTTTACTTATAGTGAAAACCACCCTTGCATGATGGGTTAGTAGACTAAAAGCTTTAGGAATCCAAACTATAACATATAATAAGTACCCTGTATCAAGATTGATGCAAAACAAGTGAAACCTGACCTTTTTAGAGAGATTTAGAAAAATAAAGTCCAGGCGGACTCACCTCTGGGTAATTTGGGAACCGTCGGTTCCATTTGACCTTTTTCACTGTAAAAATCATTTTATTACTTTGAATTTTCACTATAGGTATTCATTCCATCCAAATACAACTGTTGTAAAATAATTAAAAAATTTAAAAAATGTAAAAACATACAAAATGGAGGAGATCCTCGTCGTCAGAATCAACAGCTAACATATCTGCATCGCTGTCAACATTAGTCACAATTTCCATTGCCTGTAAAGTACTAAGCATCTCTTTCCTGTGAGCCATTATTTGACAAAAGTCAAAGTACAGAAAAAGTCCTAAACAGTAATATTGTAATCTGCTCTGGTATCTGTTGCCTGCTCTGTGCTCTGTGCTCTGTGCTCTGTGCTCCGTGCGCTCTGGGTCCTGCTGGAATTCCTGCTTCCTTTCACGTGTAAACAATAAGTGTCATCTGCGTAAAGTACTTAGGCTGGCTGGCATTCTTTATAGTTTACGCAGGACCATATCTTTGGAACCCATTGGTCGATTCGTGTGATTTACACCTTTTTCTTAACCATCAGATCCAATAGAATCGAGGGGCAGTTCCCAAATCCACGTAAACATTACCATTGCGGACATAATAGAGAAGCAAACGGAGCATATCTGAACGTGCAAGCCTTGACTGCAAAACTTTATACCCAGTATATTGCCATAAATATGATGATGGATTATCAGTAAAAAATTCTACGTGACACAAAGACATTGGATTAACCTTGAGCGGCGTTTTTATTCTGGTGAACACAACTTTTGATCACAAATCAAAAAAGGTAAGACGTAATTATTGTAATATTTTTGAAACCGGATGTTGTTTACTTTCTCTTTTCTGGCTGATAGCTCCGCAATTCGGGGTCGTACAGTGATGGCATTACATGTCTGGATTCTGTGGAGTCTCAGCTTTAAATCGTATATCTTGTTTGTGCAGTTAAGATAGTAATAAGGGCATTTCTACCGTGAGTTCTGTGTAAAAGTCCGTTAGCATTAGTTAGCATTTTGCTAGCTCAATGCTAATTCAAAGGCTTGGTATTACTCTTGTTTTTTTTTTTTAGCTAAAAATTGTTCATATATTCAGTTAGCGGAGTTTCTTAACTTTAAAAGGGTATGGAACATTAATAGTTTCATAAACGTTAAGAAGCCCTGAGACATAGTCTAGAAAAAATAATGTGGGGGGGGGGGGGGGGGGCCCACTGGGGGGTACTTCGGGCTTAAGAGGTTAAGTGTTAGAATCAAAAAATCTAATCACCATTACCATAAGAGATATTTTGCAGCCCTAATTAATGCCTTTGTTTTTACATTTTCATATTATCTTTCTTAGTCCCACCTATTGTGTATTTTGGTTGGCTCAATTCACCTTATGTAGCCCAACCCCTTTCCACTTCCAGTTAGAGATGAAAAAGGTTTTTTTCTTCTGGCATAGCACTAGCTGCAATGTAAACAATGAATTGTATTTGGGATCGTTCACAGATACACTACAGAATATAATTTAAATACTTTAAATTACAAATTAAAATCCTGCATTCAAACCTTATTTAAGTAAAAGTATGCAAGTATCATCAGAACATTTTACGGCACCTTCTTATGTCAGAGTAATGATGGTGCAGTAAAATGTTCCCTGTCAGTATTTAATTTATGATGTTTCTTGATTATTTTGTATGTTGCATTTTACTGCTGTACATGTTCAAAGTTGCTCTTGTATAAATGATTATAGATGAGGGAACCTGCTAAATATTAAAATGTGTGTTTTATAAACAGTACCAGCCAAAGGTTTGGACACACCTTCTCATTCAATGGTTATTGTTTATTTTAATTTGTTTCTACTTTGTAGATTAATACTGAAAACATCAAAACTATAAAAGAAAACATATGGAATTATCTAGTTAACAAAAAAGAATATGATTTTTATTTTTAGATTCTTCAAAGTAGACCCCTTTTGCCTTGATGACAGCTTTGCTCACTCTTGGCTTCTCTCAGTCAGCTTCATAAGGTAGACACCAGGAATGGTTTTCAATTAACATGTGTGCCTTGTCAAGAGTCAATTTGTGGAATGACTTGCCTTCTTAATGTGGTTGAGACCATCAGTTGTGTTGTGCAGAGGTAGGGCTAGTGCACAGTGGAGAGCCCTATTTGACTGCTGTTGTAATCCATATTATGGCAAGAACGACTCAACTCAAAGAGAAACGACAGTCCATCATCACTTTAAGAAATGAAGGCCAGTCGATCCGGAAGATGTCAAGAACTTTGAATTTATCCTCAAGTGTGGTCGCAAAAACCATCGAACGCGATGATGAAACTGGCTCTCATGAGGACCCCCCCGGGAAAGGAAGAGCAGAGTTACTTCTGCCGCAGAGGATAAATACATCAGAGTTACCAGCCTCAGAAAAAGCCAATTAAAGCCCCTCAGATTAGAGCCCACATAAATGATCACAGAGCTCGAGTAGCAGACAATCTGAACATCCACTGTTCAGAGGAGACTGCGTGAATCAGGCCTTCATGGTCCAATTGCTGCAAAGATCCACTACTGAGGATGAACAACAAGATCACTGTTGGTGATTTATTCAGAATTCAATGCACCCTTAACCAGCATGGCTACCAAAGATGCTTCCTGCTTTCTTACAGTGCAGACGCTTTTCTGCTTGCTCTTGCCTCTGCTTACTTTTTTATGCTGATTTTTCTATTTTTCTTTTCTGAAAACTTTGAGCAGTGGCTCCTGGACATTAACTTATCACTGGGACAGTCATTTTTCCTAAATAGATGGAGGTTTTCAGCCATATTTCAGTATTTTTACGACGATGTCAGTCTTACAGTAGCGTGTCCTAGCAACAGCTAAAGCCTGGTACTGCATGCTATTTAGCTTAAGCTAGTTAGCAGCAAAATGCCTCCGTTCTCTACAGATGACTTCCACAAACTTCTAAAGAAGATGGCCGCGTTGGAAATGAAAATGCAACAGTTGGAAGATAACGTTGAAGTGAATGGAATATGCTGGAATGCCACCACTTTACCAGTGTTGCAAAAGAATGGACAGGCATGCTAAGTCATAAGTAGTTAGCAGCTACAAGGATTCCAAGGAACAGGAGGGTTGTGTACCGGGTAATACATCTACAAGTAGTAGTCCTCCCTGGAACTCTCTGGGTTCAAAGCCTAAGAGTAAATCATTTCCATGGGATTTGGGAGGACGAATAACAGGCAGAGCCCAGCGCTCTGAAATCTGTGATGCGACCGGCTGGCCTGCATTGTTATCACCCAGGAATATCGCCTCTTCAACCCCTATTCATACTAGATAACAGCCGTGGACAGCTTCTAAAGGGAGAACTACAAACAATCCTCCTAAACCACCAAGTGTGCCAATCCAGAACAGATATGCTCCGCTGACCGAGAACCAGAGATCTCTTTCTGAAGACCTGGATAACCTGTCCTCTTCACACAGCAGGGTAAGGACCAATAGCTACTCCAAAAGTAAAAGGCTAGAGGGAAAGCTAACGACTGGTTCTGAAACTCTGATTGTGGGTGACTCTGCTGTAAGAGATGTAAAAAGTCTGTGTAGTAAGAACAACACCAAAGTACTCTGTTTTCCCAAGGAAATGGTCTCTGACTTGGCTGAGAATATCTTGCATATTGGGGCTGAACATCCGACTGTGAAACAGGTGGTACTGCATATTGGAAATGATGTTGTGAAACAACAGTCAGAAGTGCTGAAAGAAGAAGACGTCTGTTTAAATGTCTGTTGGAAGCTGTCAGCTCTCTAAATGCGGAGGTGTTCATCAGTGGCCCTCTACCGCCGGTCAAAAAAGGAGTGGAGAGATTCAGCAGATTGTTTGAACTGAACACGTGGCCTTCAACTGCCTGTACTGACCATTTTGTCAATTTTATTGACAATTTTAACTTTTTCTGGGACCGCAGACATCTTTTTAAGGCAGATGGGGTTTGCCTGAACAAGTCAGGAGTGAAATAGTTTATCTCTAACATATTCAACTGCCTGCGTCATCAATTTGTTCCCTCTGCAAAGGACAAGCAACAAGAGGAATCAAAACAAGAGAAAGACACAACACATCGTGCAGAAAACCTTGAAGAAGTATCACTGCACCCGCCTGTTTGAATGTCTTGATTATGGGAAACCTATGAGACAAATGGAGGAGTTTCCACCGCCCTACACCCCCCCTATCACCTTTGAAGATACTCTTCCTTCACCCCCCAGCTCTCTCTACTCTCTGTTCACGCTCCCTCCTAGAGTTTTGATGACCTCACATGAAAGAGATACAGAGAGTTGGCACCAAGTCCTCTGAATTTCTATCCACCAGGGCGTGCAATGAGTTTGCCTTCTTCACTGACAAAATTCAGAAAATCAGACAAGCAGACAGTGCTTCTGCATCAGGTACAGCAAATGTTTTGTCTCCGTGTCCACCTAAAATCAATTCAGACTTCACGGCCACAATTCCATCAGATTAATTATAAAAATCTAGAGGACATTATACAACTTCTGAAATCCTCCTCCTGCTGCCATGATATTTTTCCAACAGGGTATTCCAAAAATATTTGTCCTTGCATGGCCTCAGATCTACTTCATATAGTAAACAAGTCTCTTCACTCAGGTGTTTTTCCACAGGCCCTGAAAACTGCAGTCATTAAACCACTCTTAAAAAAGGCATAATCTAGACGCTTCAGTAATGAACAATTACAGGCCAATATCGAACCTGCCATTTCTAGGTAAAATCATAGAAAAAGTTGTTTTTCAACAGTTGAGTCATTTATTGCATTTAAATAACTGTTTGGATGTGTTCCAGTCAGGATTTTGTACAAACCACAGCACTGAGACTGCTCTTGTAAAGGTCTTCAATGACATCCACTTAAACACAAACAGTGGCAGAACTTCAGTGTTAGTATTATTAGATCTCAGTGCTGCGTTTGACACTGTTGACCACAACATATTGCTAGACCGACTGGAAAACCGGGTGGGACTTTCATCAACAGTTCTAAATTGGTTTGAATCCTACTCAAAGGACAGAAACAACTTTGTTTCTATAGGTAAATACAAATCTGAGTTGACAAATATGACATGTGTGGTTCCTCAAGGCTCCATCTTGGGACCTCTTCTCTTTAACATCTACATGCTATCGCTGGCTCAGATAATGAAAAACAACAAAATAAGTTACCATAGTTATGCGGATGACACACACATTTACATAACCATTTCACCAGGAGACTATGCTCCAGTTAAAACACTGAGTAAGTGCATTGAACAAATCAATGACTGGATGTGTCAGAACTTTCTCCAATTAAACAAAGACAAAACTGAGGTAATGGTTAGTAGAGCCAAGGCAGAACGTATAAAAGTTAGTGCTGAGCTTCAGTCTGCAATGTTCAAAACAACAGATAAAGACACAAAATTAGGTGTAGTCATGGACTCTGACCTGAGTTTCAACAGTCACATTAAAACAATTACTACATCAGCCTACTATCACCTAAAGAACATATCTAGGATTAAAAGACGAATGTCACAGCAGGATTTGGAAAAACTTGTCCATGCTTTTATCTTCAGTAGACTCAACTACTGTAATGGTGTCTTTACAGGTCTCAGTAAAAAATCTATTAGAAAGCTGCAGCTGATTGAGAACGCCGCTGCTCGAGTCCTCACTGACACTAAGAAAGTGGATCACATCACTACTGTTCTGAAGGCTTCACACTGGCTTCATGTGTGTCAAAGAATAGATTTCAAAATACTGCTGCTGGTTTATAAAGCCAGTTTAGGCCCTAAATACATTTCTGATCTAATGCTAAATTATGAACCATCCAGATCTCTCAGGTCTTCAGGGACTGGTCAACTTTCTGTCCCCAGAGTCAGAACTAAACATGGAGAAGCAGCGTTCAGTTATTATGCTCCAAATATCTGGAACAAACTCCCAGAAACC
The DNA here is from genome assembly GCA_943591055.1 of Gobionotothen gibberifrons. NCBI lineage: Eukaryota > Metazoa > Chordata > Actinopteri > Perciformes > Nototheniidae > Gobionotothen > Gobionotothen gibberifrons. Next base: position 10,877 of record CALSBZ010041296.1, read on the forward strand.
TGCTGCAGGTCCGCTGCAACTCTGACTACTTTTAAATCCAGGCTAAAGACTTTTATTTTTGCCGCTGCTTTTAACCTGTTAAGCCCTGAGCCTGTTTTTCAGGCCTCAGGCTCAAACATGACATTCCCAGAACAAATGGCCCATAACTTCCCTTCTAAAAAGGGGTCAATTAATCATCTTTTTTCTCAAAGCAATGAAAAACCTGTGAGTTGGATGTAAAAAAGTCAGAATCAATATAGATTTTTAAAATGTTTAAGTAAATTCAGATTGAACAGAGTAAAGAAAATGTAAATTATAGTGTCCGTCCAAAGAAAAAATTACTTGTATTGAAAACCACACTTGAATCATGGGATAGTAGACTAAAAGCTTTAGGAATCCAAACTATAACATATAATAAGTACCCTGTATCAAGATTGATGCAAAAAAAGTGACATTTTACCTTTTTAGAGAGATTTAGCACAATAAAAACACTTCTGGGGTCATTTGGGTGGATTTTCCATAACTCTAGCCCCCCTCGTTCGATTTTGATGATTGACATCTATTTTTAACCGTTAGAGCCAATAGAATCGAGGGGAAGTTCCTAAAATCCATCTAAACATTACCCATTGGTGAATGAGTGATGCGCAGCCAGAATGACGCGGACCCGGAATCTGCGATATACTCTGGTGGCTGCCATGAGCAGCCAATATAAAATCTCCAATTTTGACATAAAAATGGAATGATGGATTATCAGTAATCATTTCAAAGTGACAGACACATTGGATTAACCTATGGATTAACCTTCAGCAGCGTTTTTATCGTTTTAATGCCATTGAACACGACTTTTGATCAGAATAACAGCTAAGGTGTGACGATCTCCCGTGTTTGCTTCCCCTGTCGCAAGTTCTGATCGCTCAGTGATGTTACTAGTATCTATAGAATATGTGGAATCTCAGCTTTAATCTGATATCTTGTATGTGCAGTTACGATAAGTAATAAGGGTATTTTTACCTTGAGTTCCGTGCCAAGTGCGTTAGCATTTTTTCGCTCAGGTCTCATTTAGATGCTTCTTGTGGGACTTGTGCTTTGTTTTGGTAAAAATGGTTTGTATCTTCAGTTAGCTGAGTTTCTTACCGTTAAGTGAGTATTGACATATTAATAGATTTTTAAATATTAAGATGCCCTGAGACACAGTTTCGTGAAAAAACACCCAGCAGCCCCCTGTAGCCCTGTGTTCAGGTTATTTGAACTATTCATATCTTAAACTGCACTGTACATTTTATCCATGTATTTTTTTTCTATGTTTATTTTAATATCTTGGCTTTTTAATTACTGTTTTTAAATGCCATTTTGCCGCTGGTTTTAATTGATATATTGTTATTTTTAGGGTTAAAGTCCCATACGTGTATTGGGTTTAAAGTCGTAGGTAGTTAAAGTCATTATTGTGGTTAAAGTCCACTACGTGTGCCATTTTGGTTTCAAGACCCTGGTTTGCGGAGGACACCAAAAAAGTCCAAGAAAAGACAACTTAAAAACTTAACTAATGTGCATTTATAAAAAAGTGGAATAGTTTCGGCGAAAAACTAAAAAGGTACCATAAGGTCAGATTATAATTTTCCAAAGGGGGGTTTGTTTAGCATGAAACACTTGAAATAACTAAAGGACAAGTTAAACAAGAAAGTAGAAAGAAAGGGAGGTCATAGAAAACTATTTCTGCTAAAAAGTTAGCAATGATTGAGAGTCAGACCTAAACATTTCAGATGTGTGTATCTCACACTGCACTGTAACTTTTATTCATGTATCTTTGCTTTTAAATGAGTGTTTTTAAATGTCATTTGATAATATGTTTCTTAATGTCTTTCATTTGTTTAAAGCAACTTTTGTTGAAATGTGCTATATAAATACACTTGCCTTGCCTTACCACAGCATTCTGCAGTAGCCAGCAAAATATAAATAATATTCTGGATTTTGTATCACTTTTTTTGTTTACTAGATAATTCCATATATGTTATTTTATAGTTTTGATGTCTTCAGTATTAATCTACAAAGTATAAACAATTTAAATAAAAAACTTCAAATGAGAAGATGTGTCCAAATGTTTGACTGCGTCTAATACTAGTGTATATCTCTCAAAATATATATTCTGTATATATATACAGAATATATTATAAATACATGTGGGCAATAATTGATTGATGAGATTTTACATTAATTGATATTGTTTTAATTACCCTATTCTTTATCAAGTAACATTTTAGATGTGTTTAATTTATTATTGAACATATTTATTCATTGATTTTTTTTAGTATGCAGAACTCCAAACTTGAAGTTGTACAACATTTGAATGAGTTATCTCCACAAAATATAATTAGTTGACTCAATTGAAAAGAGAAACTTACACATTTTAGTTGGCCTCAAAACTTAAAAATGGAGCAGCCTGTTGCCTTGACATTTTGAGTTGTCATAACTTTTTTTTTTTACAGTGTGTTTACTTTATTATTGAACATATATATTCATTGATTTTTGTATGAATTATTCTCCTGCAATTTGAATTAATCCAAAGTGTTGTTTTTATTTGCATTTTACACATTTAAAAAGAAAAGGTGAATAAAGAAGCACATTACAACTACATTATCAATTTCAGTCACATGTAATCAACTATTGCCTACATGAATGGTTAATAATTAAATCTGTACATTAAATGGCATATTATTCAATGTATTTATTTTTATAAATATATTTATTTTGGTAGGATTGCTCTTCCGTAATAATTATAATTATTATAATAAAGTACATTCGTCTAATAATACTTACATAATTTTACTTAAATAAGATATTAATGCAGTACTTTAACTTGTAATGGAGTATTTTCAGAGTGTGGTGTTTGTACTTTTACTTCAGGATCTCCTACCTGCAGCAAGTGCTGATAAAGGGTCTAACGCGCTATTAATGTGATAATACAGTTTTACTGAAGAGTTTAAAGTGTTAATGAAGAGTAAAGGGAACAGACCTGCTCTGTGTATCCGAAGCTGAGGCTGTAAAACAGCGTCCAGTAGTTTCTGGAGTCTCTCGTTCTCCTCTTTGGAAAGAGACAGCTCCTCCTCGAGTTTTGCTATCGTTTTTTCAAACAGAGCAAATATCTCTTCAGCAGCAGCAGTGAGTCGCTGCTTCTTCAACGACAGCAGCATTTGGACTTTACTCATGTTTACTAGATCACCTGTTCCTGGAAACTCCGTTAAACACACCGTTTCTCTCTCCATCAAACTCTCAATCTGACTAGTGATGCTAACGTGTTTCCAGCTAACATGCTAAGCTAGCTCCTATAGTCCGAGGCAGTCATAGAGAGATCTCTAGGGCTCTGGTCCGAGGTAAACGCTCCAGAAAAAAAGAGCACAGAGTCCATTCAGAGGTTTATCCAGACACCCAGATGATGGATCAGTAGTGCTGGAGCTCACACACACTTTATCAGGAACACAGAGAGAGAGAACCGTAGCGACGAGACGCCACCAGGACCCAGGATGGAAAGACATTCTTCTTCTTCCTTGTTTTTAATGGCGGATCGCAAACAGCTTTTAATTGCATACCGCCACCTACTGTATGAGTGTGTATTATCATGTCATTCTATATTTAATAAAACAAAATAGCGAAAAATAAGAAACCATTAAATAAATAAAACAAAACAATCATCCATGATCTATTCTAACCTAATGTTAAATTATTTTTCCAACCCCAGTTTCCCCTCAGAAAGGTAAACAGTGCCTTCCTGGTAGCTCTTAATCCCTCTCCTCCTGTTCCCAGAATACCAAACACATTCCATTCCCTCTCTGCCTCTATAACTTTATCCTTTAGTTTTTCTCTTTCAGCTTTATAGATGTCACAATGTAATAAGATATGTTCCACATTTTCTTTAACTCCACAGTTCATACACTTGTCACTGTCACTTCCCCATGACATACAGAGTACTATTCAATGCGGTGTGATTTAGTCTGAGTCTAGCTATCATAATTTCCTCCCTTCTGTTTCTTTCTTTATAAATATTAATTGTGATTGTCTTTTGAACTTTATAATACGCTTTGCCTTTGCGGTCTTTCTCCGACCTTTTCTGCCAGATCTCCATCCCTTTTTTTTTTATTACTGCTTTTCCTTCTCCTTTTCCAAGTTGGACTGCTAATGTTATTTCCTTTTAGTGCATTTTTTGCTAATGTATCAGCACACTCGTTCCCTTCCACCCCCTCATGTGCAGGCACGCAGCAGAACTGAAGATGTATACCGCCTCTGTGAAGTCTTAACAGGCTATGATTCAGTTCTATGAGAATGTCTTCTCTGACAGTTATTGTTGACTGTATGCTTTTTAATATGGATAATGAATCTGTGCATATCATCACCCTATCTGGTCTGACCTCTTCAACCCACTGTAATCCTATTGTTACTGCCAGCATTTCTGCTGTGTACACTGATAATTGATCTGACGCTCTTTTTGAGATCGATATTTTAAAGTATGGGATATATATGCCAACTCCAACACACTCTTCCTTGTTCTTAGAACCATCTTTTCGTACAGGTATACTCGTTTTAATTCCCACTTCATTTATTTGCCACTCTTTTTTTCCTTTCTATGATACTCACATCTATGTTATCTTCTGGGGAAAACCATGGGGGAACACTGCTAAATGGGCTTGCTTTGGCAAACGTTATGGTCTCCACTCCATATGCCCTCATTCTCTCCTTACTCGTCCAGCCAAACCCACGCCCCTGGAACTTTGTATATTCAAAGCTTTCTGCAGCATCAGTGTTAAATCTCAGGAGCTGCAGCGCTCTCTAGTGGACAGTTGTGACACCAGAGAGAGAAATGGCAGTACAGAGCTGCAGGGAAATGACCTTGAAAATAGAAATAGAACTTATCTATAAATGCAAAGACACCAGTCCTAAACATATCATTTCTGGAGACAATGCTTTAATTACAGTTACAGTGGAACAGCCTAAAAAACACCCAAATGCAGTGAAGTCACAGCAAGAAGAAAAGACAGGAAAATACTTTGCTGCCATCTCCATACTCTCTTCTATATGGCAATCATTTAAATATTCCTCTAACCAAAAATACTGAAGAACACCGTTTCTAAACATCTTCTTAAATGTACATTATAGTCCCTTTGAAAAGGTTTTCTCACAGTTAAGACATGAAATGACATTAATGAAAAGATGCAGTGACAGTGGAATTGATTGCCATAATGAAGCAAATGTTATGTTACAAAAAATGTAGTAAATTGCTTAAACATATACAGCTTTTTCTGAGTACAGAACCCAATAAAATGGATATTCAAAATGACAAATTATTTCCAAAAGGATTACGTGAAGCAGTCACAGATAATAGCACAAACGTAAGCCGTTTATTTTTATTTTTTAAGAATAGCATTTAGATGCTTAACTTCCCATTTCTGCTACACTGACTGCTGTATGATTGTTCATATTGCTGTTCTGTCATTTACAAATAAACACAGCATTTGTATAGCCAGGGTTACATTTACACGTAAGGTACTTCATTTGGCTTTCACTGACGAGGATAAATTATATATTTAAGGATATATAAGGATGAATCTGCACAGACATGATGGACAACCTGATTGTGATTGGATGATTATGGTGACATATAAGAGCCTTTATCTTTATCCAGGCGGAGTTGGACCCACGTACACTGAATACAGATGTTTGTTCCCAAAATAACCTAGAAAGATGTGACCATTTGTTGACGAACTTAGCAATATTACTTTGTACCAGTTGTTGGCCTTTTTGGAAGTTTGAAGCACAAGCCAAACCTGCTTTCCCTTTCTTTATCAATATCAACAAAAAGTCATACGGACATTTTTACCTGGGGCGCTTCCCCTTAAGAAAACAAAATGAACTCAACATTAGAGAATCTTTTATATTTGAACCACCAAATGAAGCGAACATTTGCCACTGGTATAAATATCAAAGGGTCCTTTCTGAAAAACATCTTGAATTGGCAATCAGGTCACATCTGGCACAGCTGCCGTCACACACACAGGTCCACCAGTGATAAACATGATCTGTATATAATCTGTATTTCTGCCCTGAAGCTGCTAACATTACAACCATAGACTGTATATATAAATGGACGTAGGGTCCGTGACGTCACCCATAGGATTCTGCAGAGTTGCCGAGAAGCCCTTAGTAGGCGGAGTCGGCCACTAACGGCTCGACAGTGACGTCAGAGTTCAACTCCCGCCTGCTCCAGCCTGTTCCAAATAAGGGCAAAGAGGCGGAGCCGAGGCGGGACCCCCTGCCTCGGAACTGGAAGTTCCAGAGCTAGCTGAAGCTACCAAGCTAAGCTAACATGCTCCCCATCTGCACACTGCCGTCGCATTTTACGTTTCTAAGGTAAGCGGACATGAAACTATTCAGCAAAACTATAAATTATAATCTAAGTTATTGAGTTTTTAGCATAATACTTCAGAATCTTAAAATCCCTTAACGTTTGTAATGCAATTGTGCTAAATTCAACACTGGAATCAAGCAAATATTAATATGTTTGCATGACATTAGTTATTTATATTTTGATATCACTTAACTATACGTTTAATACATTTAAGTCAAGCTAAGGTACATGTGATGGTAGCTAGTTAGTGCTCTTACCTGTGAGGCCTCCTCCAAACAGCATAATAACCAGACTGTATCATTAAAACTAAGTACCAGTTCTAGATCCTTGACTTTAGACAAACAATTCAAAAGACAAAATGTATTTAAAGACCAATCTTTATTTGAATGTTCCTCTTAACCTGAGATATTAGTTATACAGTAATAGTATTGACAATCCAAAAAAACTGAGCAACTCAACAGTCAACTTTATATTTCTTATTGTCTAAACTAAAGCATTTATTATTTTCATTTTTCCCCTCTCATATTCAGTGTGGACGGATTGAGACAGCGTGGTGTCCAGAGAGCTGCAGAGACTTCAGGGAGAAACCTCCGTGTGATGGACGTCCATTCTGTTGGTTTGGAGAGGACTGAGGGTCTTTCCTCAGCGAGGAGGACCAGGCATGATGGAGGAGCCCATGCTGGGCATAGCTGATACCAACTGCACAGGCCTAGCCTGTCACTTTATTTGACTAAATGTGTTTACTTGTACATTTTACACCTTCTGTCCATATGTGCTTTTTATTTCAAACATGTTTGATTAACCTTTTGTTCACATTTCAATAAATTGTATTTGTACTCCTTTCGTCCATTATTCGTACTGAAAATGTTAGATTACCCATTCACATCTGACTGAAGATTGGCTCGATTTATTTGTGACGTTGCAAACTCTGCAGTACAAGGCACAAGTGATGTGAAGCTCATAAAGTGAGGCAAATAGAAATAATCAGCTGATGGAGTGTAGATGTGGAAATAGCTGCATTCGATCAGCTGACTGTTTTCACAATAAAAGCAGTTTCTTAGTGAATGTCCTGTACTGGTCTTAAAATCTCATAACATCAGCTTTTAATGTTCCTCTTGGATGTTCTTCTTGACCCTCAGAGAAGGAGAAAATGTCGTGTCTTTCAGGCATGTCCTTTCCTATCAAAAATTACAGGAAACATAAAACATATTATTGCAGAACAAGTGTGTTATTTATGAAAGCGGTGTGTTTAGGGGATGTTTTGTAATGGTTTTTTTGTATTTCAACAGTGAGCTACAAAGACAATCAGATTATGAATGAACAGTATGAAGTTCATCAACATTGAAATATATGTTATTATCAAAATAATATTTAACTGTTATCAAAATGTAGTGCAACTGTAGAAGCTTGCTCTGTTGTCTCACTGAAAGAATAACTTTTACCACGTTTTTTACAGATAATATTGAGAGATAAATAGTAGCAGTTCTCACTATGTGTTAAATATCTTTGCCTTCATTACATTAAATTAGAAAGCTGAAAAAATCATATTGCTTGTTAACATCAAATGTAACTTTGTGCATGGAAAACCCCTCAACTTCACTGATGTGTAGGTAAGTAAGTAAGCAAGTAAAGTTTATTTATAAAGCGCTTTTCACAGACAGAGTCACAAAGTGCTTGACAAAACAATAAAACATCCATATAGGAGGTGTACAATGATCAATGACCCACATGTTAAAAAGTCGTAAAAGCACCAGAGCATAATTTAAGACACAATAAAAACACAATAAAACAAAACTTACATATGAAATTTAAAACAAACAAAAATAAAAACATAGTATTAAATGAAATAAGATCAAGCACACTGGTTACCCAAACGCCTGACCAAACAGGAATGTCTTTAAAATAGTTTTAAAAGAGTCAACAGACTCCGCAGACCGTAGATGAGGAGGCAGAGCATTCCATAATTTAGGAGCCACTGCTGCGAACGCTCGGTCACCGCGGGTCTTAAGGTGGGTACGTGGGACAGACAGTACATTTTGCCTGTGATACCTGAGTGGGCGGGCTGATGTATACGGGCGGATTAAGTCGGCCACATAAGTAGGACTCTGACCATGCAGAGCTCTGTAGGTGAGAGTGAGGATTTTGAACTTAATCCTATACGCTACAGGGAGCCAGTGAAGTGATCTGAGTATCGGGGTAATCTGGGACCATTTGTTTGACCGGGAGAGAAGTCTTGCAGCTGCATTCTGGACTGACTGCAGACGACCAAGGGCAGACACGCTGAGAGAGGAGAATAACACGTTGCAGTAGTCAATGCGAGATGAAATAAATGCATGAATAATCATTTCTAGGTCGGGTGTTGAAACTACAGATCTCAGTTTGCTAATATTTCGTAGGTGGAAAAAACATGACCTCGTCAGTTGCTTAACATGGGTATCAAACGAAGCGGATTGGTCAAATATTCCCCCTAAGTTGCGTAGTTTGGAGTTGGCAGCAGAGGAATAAGGTCCAAGACTTTTCAGAATCAAGGGTGTAATCATTTCTGGTGCAACAACCAGAACCTCCGTCTTATCAGCATTTAGTTGTAGGAAGTTATCTGCCGTCCAGTCCTTAATGGCGCTAAGGCAATCTAAGAGTCTTGATATCCTAAAAGCCTCACTAGGTTTGAATGAAATGTGGAGCTGGATATCGTCCGCATATAAGTGATATGTAATGTTAAAACTATTTATGATCTGTCCTAAGGGTAGCAAATATAGGGAGAATAACAGAGGCCCCAAGACCGAGCCCTGCGGGACACCACAGGACAGTGGAGAGGAGTCTGACACAAAGTCTCCAACCGAAACAGTGAAACTTCTGTCAGCAAGATATGATGCAAACCAGTCTAATGCTATGCCAGATATGCCCACCCAGTCACGTAACCTCTTTATCAGGATATGGTGGTCTACAGTGTCAAACGCCGAACTTAGTAGCACAGAGCAATCACCCACATCAGAAGCCATCAGGATGTCGTTAGAAACCCTCAGGAGAGCCGTTTCGGTGGAGTGCTTTTTCCGAAAACCTGACTGGAACTTATCGTAAATATTGTGCCTCTCCAGTGCAGCAGTGAGTTGGTTGGCCACGACTTTCTCAAGAACTTTTGAGAGAAAGGGTAATTTAGATATAGGCCTGTAGTTCACGGGCAAGGCTGGATCTAAGTTAGTTTTCTTTAATATGGGCTGAATAGTGGCATGCTTAAAATATGAAGAGACACATCCTGTAGACAAGGAGGTATTAACAATAGTTGATACAGCACTGCAGATGGTTGGTAGAACTTTTAAAAATAGGGAGGTCGGTATCACATCCAGGGGGCATGAAGATGGCTTCATTTTCCTAATTAAATCCATCAGGTCTTGTGAGTTGATAGGTTCAAAGGAGCCAAGCATAGAATGGGATGGAGAGGGGCAAGAGTTGGGCAGTGAAATCCCAGGATTAATACCGAACCTAAAAGTTGTTACCTTATCTACAAAGAAGATAAGGAACTTGTTACAGTCATTATTCGAAAGACATGGTAATGTAGTTAGTGGTGGTGAAACAATATTATTAATTGTATCAAATAGGATCTTGGGATTTTTCTTTGAGGAAGTTATTAATTTAGCAAAGTAAGCAGTCCGGGCTTCTTTTACTAATGCATTAAAAGACAATCTAAGATCTTTGAGATAAAGGCGATGCACTTCCAGCCCAGTGGTTTTCCATAGTCGTTCTGTCCTGCGACACTTCCGCCTCAGGCAGCAGACAGCGTCCGTTATCCATGGAGAAGTATTGCAGATAGCTCTAGTCCTATCCTTTAGTGGTGCCACTATGTCCAGCAATGTGGAGCAATGCTGATTAAAAGACTGTATTAAAAGCTCTACTAGGTGATCTAGTATTTAGTATTGTTTAATGGAATGTATATCAGTGTATTAAAGTCAATACTTCATTTATTTAAACCAATATCTTTCTTGATTCTTTGTACAGTATGAAGAAAGAGTCTTTGTACCTGTGCTGAAGTTCACTGCTGTGAGGAGTCCAGTTCTGTCTCTCACTCTGTGGTCCAGCCTGTCTGCATCACCTGGACATCTTAAACAAACAGATATATATGTAAAGTTCCATGTGTACAAACAATATAACTGATTCTCTTCTGTTGAACATGTTGGATTGTGTATTGTCCGAGTCAGGGTCCTTTTTATTTTACTGTAACTTTGGAAGTTGTGTTACCAATGCTTACTGTTTATTTGATACCAATTTGGTAATGCAATTAATAAAAACAACAAGGTTTCGGTTCGTTCTTCTGATGACTGACGTTAACGTAATCATCTTGAAATATGACATTAATAATTGTAATATACACACATCTTATTGTGAGGTTGATTTCACATACACTACTTCGACATTAGCTTGTCTACATACTTGAGCATAGCCAATTTAAATTAACCTTAGCGATGCATACAGTTTCTACCTACATAATAAAATATCTCTCTAAGTTACAAGGATGACCTTATTTGATCAAGCTCAAACAGAAGCCGTTTGTTCTACAGTATTATCCCACTTAACGCTTAACACTTGTCTATTTCGTTTTAACCTTTATATATACAGTCTATGATTGTAACTTAGAGGCTACGATTAGCATCGTTAGCGCCGACGTAGCTACCACTCGACACGCTAACCCAAGCCTTAACATTCATTACGTAGCTGATTAAAATCATTAACACATAAATAAGTACTCGAATTTAACTTACCGCAGAACCGCATTCATGCGTCTGTTTCAACCGCAGAGCGAGTCACAATAGTCCGATATATAAGCATGAAGAACAAACAAACAAACACGGCCGGGGTCAAGTTGTGTTCCCCGGATGAACTGAGCAGGCAGAGTGCCTGTAGCTTCACGGAGCAGCTAGCAGAGAGACAGGAAGCTAACAGCAGCAGTCACTTGACAGAGCCGTCACTCAATGTGACCACGCCCTAATTTATGCAAAAACTTTAAGACCTAATATAAATAAAAGGGTCGTGTTAGAAAACAATTCACTCACAGATTCATAATAATGAAGGTGGAATCTAACTATATCGATAATAAACTGTTTGGAGCCAGGGGTAGAAACATGTTTTTTTTACGGCATTTTAACATGGGGGTCTATGGAAATTGCTCCTTTCTGCAGTCATCGCCTATCGGCCAATATATGAACTGCAGTGTGTGGCACTTCCGTATTGGCGTCCCGGCTCTTCCCCTGAGTTTGCCGCTTGATTACAACATAAAGAAGCAGATATTGGCAGTGTAGAAACCATTATTGTCTCTACTAATGTAACAAACAGATGCAACAATCCCACCACCTTAGAAAACATGTGGTAAAACAGCTCTTTGTCAGAGATGAAAACTATGTCCCAGAGAATAAGCCAATTCAACAAAATCATGATTGTATTCTGAGAGCTTTTCTGCAAATTATTGACCATTATTCTGAGAGGGTGCTGGTGTCAGTCGCACTGGCCTTCAAAATAAAACACTATTCTTGTATGGAGGATTGTATCTGTAACTGATCCTGTCAAACACTTCAGGGTAACTTAGCTATTCTTCACAGGACATTATTTTGTGTTAATACTAGGGCCGGGACTCGATTAAAAAAATGTATCTAATTAATTAGAGGCTTTGTAATTAATTAATCTACATTAATCGCATTTTTAATCGCATATATATATTTGACCTGAGAACAGTGAGAAGCAATTTTTTTAACATGAATTTTAGTATACCATTGAATAATGACTGGATACATAAGCTT
>CALSBZ010041298.1:0-13309 GCA_943591055.1 Gobionotothen gibberifrons
CTTTTGAAACAGGAAGTGAAATAGAGGGATATGAGGCATGGCTAGAATGGGTGATCTGTTTGGTATTTTGAGCAAAACACTTCATAGACATGTTTTTTATATATTTGTATATATCTGAGACCTATGCTATTGCCTAAAAATAGCATGATAGGTGACCTTTAAAGAAAAGCAAACTATGGGTCAGATTTGAACTGATTGCAGTGTTGGCTTTGGACTACAAAATAAAACAAATGAAGTAAATGTAGATGGTGTAGTTATAAATGGATTGCAAGTTAGCAATGAGGTAAAATTGGGTTTAATAAAAAGTGGGTTCTTTGAAGCAAAGTTGGCATTTTCTAGCACAATACGACATTTAAAAAAAATGATTAACAAAATACTGTTTTATATAAATCTGGGGAACATATTGAAGACTTGAGGAAGGTTTGTACAGTGCATTTCAAGCAAAACTTAACATTTATATCTGATATCCTTCATAACAATTTCCTTCAGGTTGTTTTCCCTCTTCATCATCACTTCTTCGGCTGCCTGAGAGACTGCAGGAGGAGCCGACTGAACTTCCTGACGTCACACTTTGTGAGCACGGTGACGCTGTGGCTCTTCTTCAGCTGATTGGTGCGATCCAGCGCCATCATGCCTCGGCACAGCGCCCCCTGCAGCTCCACCCTGACGGGGCACTCGATGCTCTGCAGCACCACGTCGGGGTCGATGCAGGCCGCCATGGCGTACGCATCGTAGGAGACGTACCCCGGGCCGAAGTACACGTCCCTCTTGTTCTTCATCGCCTCTTTGGAGTACGCCCGGCACTTGGAGGTGATCGTCTTCATGAAGGCCGCAGCCGGAGCGTCCTGGTTGATCAGCTCCTCAAAGAACTCCTAAACAAATTAAATACATTCAATCAGTTAAAGTTTTTTAAATAACTGGCCTGCTGTGATGTATTCTGATTTATTATCTTTTTTTCAGGATGTGGAGGAAATTCTTAAGAGAAACTGATAAATGATTCATGGACAAATGTTGTCTTTTGTTATATTTAAAGGTCACCTATCATGCTATTTTTAGGCAATAGCATAGGTCTCAGATATATACAAATATATAAAAAACATGTCTATAGAGAGGCGAAGTCCCTCCCCTTCCGAGGGAGCCCATGGGACCCCGGAAGCGGAAAAATATACATTGAAGTCAATGGAGAGAGAAAAGTTATCTTTTGATCCCGTTTGAATTGTGCCACGAATTACACATATGATGTTTGACAATCTAAAAGAACATTTTGCCAGTCAAAAAAATAATAATGTGTCGTAAAACTGTGAAGTAACACATTTTTTTGTGTGAAACGCTGAATGAACTACATCTCCGGTCTAGCACACGTCACCAAGATGGACGTCACTACTGTCTTATAACAACCTGGTACTAAGCACACAGGCATCTTGTTAAAGTTATCTTATCTTAGCCAGCGCCATATAGATCGATGATATCTCTTAGTGGAGGAAAACAATGGTGACATCACTTACGCGACTCTGGGATTTGTAGTCTTTCTAGTTGCGTATTTTTCATAGTCTTATATTTCATGCTTTTATTCATTTGTTAAGGAGTTCCTTTGCAACCTTTTCACTGCTTATTGTCCCGTTTGCTTCAGTTTCATCCTAACTAACTCTGCTGAGGGTCTTCCCAACATCTCACCCAGGTCAGAGAGTTCCTGCAGGCGTATTCCCACGAGGCGATGTACGTGGTGCAGAGGAACTCCTCCAGAACAATATAGGCCGACTCTGGATCCATAGCAAAGTTAAACTCTGCACATAGTGTCAAGTTTCCTTTTCCTGCAGAGACGAAAATCTTTAGAGTTATACAAGCGTACGTATTTCATAATAAGAGCCTGTGATGTTCTGTGTGTGTTTTACCCTCCATGTTGCCTCCCATGATGAACAGGTCTTTGAGCTTTTGGGGGAAACTTGGGTCCAATCTGACGGCTAGAGCGAGGTTAGTGAGCGGGCCGAGAGCCACCAGGGAGATCTGAGGGGGAAGGATTTAGAGGTAACACACTTAGAAATAGTTAGCTGTAAAATAATGTAATCAGTGACATAATCAAAGTATCAAAATATGAAAAAGTAACCCGATTACTTTCCGCTACCTCAATATCAAATGTGAATCATCACAAAAGAAGATGTTTGTTATTTAAGTTTATTATCTATATTAAGAAGAAACCAAGATATTTAGGATCAGAAAATTGATTTTATTTATAAGTAAACCTGCCTTTCGTGAAGCATATTCAGGCAGTAGCCTCTGCACCAGTGTTTCTCAAACTTTTTCATACCAAGGATTCACTTAACCAATAAAAAAAACACTCGCGGACCACCTAACTCCACAGATATCCAAAAACACATCGTTTTTCTAGAACAGATTACAAATCGCCTGCAAATGGTACAAACAAGTGGCAACATGTGTGATGAAGGTGTTGCGCTGGGCTATATCATGCAATCGAAAGTGAAACTTAACCTCGCTCCATTCCGGAGATATTCCCGCGAGAGTGCGGAAAACTTTAATTAATTAATTAATGAATTTCAAATGTGAAATGTTACCATTATACTCACGGACCACTAGGGGGCGCTCACGGACCACTGGTCCGCGGACCACACTTTGAGAAGCACTGCTCTACACTAACAATGCAACACATGATACTACAGTTTAAAAAAGCAGATATCAAATATGAGCTGACAGAAAATGCTCCGTTTTAGTTTAACACATAGTTAAGCTCACACACACTATTTTATGATAGGTTCACACGCTGAATTAAAAAACAGGACAAATGAACCAAAGAAAGTGAAAACCAACACCTTCAATGCTTTCTGTATCCTGGGGGAAACAGACATTTGACAGGCTGTGTCCAGGTGGAAAATGGGTGTAACATGGGTCTGATATAGTGTAATATAGGTATAATATGAGTGTAATATGAGTATAATATGTCTTACATTAACATGGACTTAATTGGGATGTATAACAGTGTAATATGAGTCTGATCAACGTGTAATATGGGTGTAATATGAGTGTAATAAAGGTGTATTAATGGTGTAACATGGATTTAATTGGAGTGTATAACAGTTTAATACATGTGTAATTTCTACCCCAGAGCCATACGAGAACTGAACACCGTCAAACGCTGAACTGAACAGTTACAACTTGCAACTGCACTACTTTTTAATAGTTGTATTAACTTATTAACTGATCGACATCAGAGATGCAAAATATCATCCCTGTGTTTTTTATATTGTAAACTGTATTTAAATTATGTGCGGGCATGTATGCATGTTGGTATGGATGTGTGAGCATATATTTATGTGTGTATGTTTATATAGATATATATTTATTCGTTTTATGTGGAAATGCACTGCGAGGATTGCTTTTTAAAATGTCGTTGGTGCGATGACAATAAAGGAATTCTATTCTTCTATTCTATTCTAATAATGGTGTAATATGGGTCTGATAACAGTAGTGCAATATGGGTCTATTAACAGTAGTGTAATATGGGTGTAATGTGGGTGTAATAACTGTAATATTGGTGTATCCTAGAAAATAGCAATCAATTCATTTTCCGAAATATTTGCATGTGATTGCCCATTTAAGGGTTGAAGCATTAGCCTACAGAACAGTACAGCTTGGAAGGAAGAAATTAAATCTGATCCTTTTACAACAAACACTATATATGCACAATATGCTCTTTGTAGTTATTTACTAACATTGTAATCCTGCTAGTAATCCCCAAACTGTCTTTCTACGTAATCCCGTTACTCCCCTATCCTTACTCCTCACCTGCTTCTGGTTCTCATTCACCAGTCGGATCATGGCGTTGACTGCATGCTCGCTCTGGATCTTCTCCTCCCAGCGAGGGTCTCTGTCTTTGATCACGTCTCCGAGCCCATCCGTCCCAAAGTGGTCACTGACGGGGTTAATGGCTCCGACCAGAGGACCTGAAGACCCTCGAAACACTGGAATCTGCAGGAGAACAGAGGTTTCTTTTGAGTCAAAACAAACCTAATTTCCTGAAGATGGAAAGGATTAGGTTCTGGGTTAAATGTGGGAAAATAAAGTGGACGGGTTGTCTCGGGGAGGAGGTGTTGCCGTACTGACATTTATTGTTTATTATTGACATTTTTATTTTAGCTAACTGGTTTTCTATTTATTTAGTTTGTATGTCTGTTTGTGTTCTGTCTGTGAGGGATGTTGTTTGCTCTGGTGTAAGGCAGTATTTACATTGTTACTCTACCTATTTTTCTATAAAGTGAAGATTTGTTTACCTACTTTCATACATGCTCTGATAGAACAACTGTATGCTGTTGAAAACATTTACTTTTCTTACAGAATACTAAAGTATAAACCCCTCTGTTCACTTACTGGGAATTATTTACAAGTGTGCGCGAGCGAGAGAGAGAGAGCGCACCGGTACCGGAGATCGTTGTTGTTAGCTTCTGGTGCTAGCGAGCTACGCTAACGGATATAAGGAGTTTTTTCAATAACAAAGTGGAGGAGAGTCCTTTCCTGTCAGACTGAGAGACTCAGTGAACTAAAGGACTCTCTGAGTGTTTAGATAGTTAACTTTAGTCTAAGTTATCTCAGTGGGTAGACGTTTTGGACACCATTAATGTAAACAATTATTTCCGAGGCACACGTTTATATGATCATTATAGTTATAAAAAAATAAGAGAATAAATGAACAACAGGTATGAAATACTATATGACAGTAAAAAAAGAATAAAGTTTAAAAGGGTGATTTGTAAAATATCCATAAAGAAAAAGTAAATCTGTTAACAGTTCTGTTTCATCTGGGTGTTGAGATCCATAGATCTCTTAATGTTGCTCTCAAAGTGCACCAGATTGATGCTTTTAACTGCAATATTTAAAAATAAATCTTCCCGGGGGAGCATGCCCCCGGACCCCCCTATGTGAGGTCCACACACCATCTATAAAAATAGTACTTTACCCCTGCTTACACCTATATGCCGTGAGCTGATTTTCTCCAAAGGGGGGGCCTGACAGAAAAAGTTTGGGAACCACCGATTTCCACAGTTTGGTGCTCCAGTGAATCCTAAAGTAAGTTCTAGATCAAGTGTCTAATGGCGCATTTCCACTGCAGGGCCTCGCACGGTTTAGTACGGTATAGTTAGGCCTCGGTAGGCCCGGCTCACTTTATGCTGCGTTTCCATTACAGTTTAGTAGCTGGGGCAGTAACTATAGTAACGCAGTGTAGGCGGAGCCGTGACGTCATCTTCAATGCGAACCACAGAAAAACAACATCAGCCGTTAGCTGTTAGCACTCAGAGCTCACAGCTCCTCATATCTGTTCAGAAACTAGACAGAAGTTAAACGAGTCCAAACCACAGCCTGTCTGTGTCATGGTGAATACAGTCACTGCTTTATTTATGTCTGTAGGCCGTTGTTGTGAGTGTGGACGGTCGGAGCATATACAACGTCAGCTTAGCCGATCTCCATTCAGAAAACACGCATTTTAAAAGGTGTTTCGCCTGCCGTCTGTCTGCAGACTTGACAAAGCATTAATTCATGGTTTTTACTAACCGGTATCAGTATGTTGTTACTTCGGCATCATTTTGAAACGTTTAATTACAATTAAATCACGGTAAAATATGTTCTTTTTGTTTTAGTTGCCAGCGATTCTCTCTCTAGTTTAGCATACTCAGCCCAGTTGTTGCAGTGTTAATTTTGGCAGCTGTTTTTGATTTAGTCTTAAGACTAAAATGGTTATTAGTTTTATTCACATTTTAGTCATTCCTATCCTTCGTAGTTTTAGTCTAGTTTTAGTCGACGAAAATTTCGTCCGCTGCAGCATGTCTGTTAGGCCCCGCCCCCCGCACACAGAGAGACACAGGGAGATCGTTCTTCTGGAGTGAAGAGAGCGGAAATAATGATATTGCAAGTTAGAAACGTAAGATGCATTTTGACAGACAAGACGGACACTTGGGGGAAAATATGCTGCATTTTGAATGTCCGATAGTCCACCGTTAACACCTTAGTCCCGTCTCGTCTCGTCAACGAAAACTAAATATACATTTCGTCAAAGTTTTCGTTGTCAAGAATCTATTTTTAGCTCGTCATCGTCTCGTCTTAGTCGTGTAAAAAAGGTCTTTGACGAACATTTTTCGTCATAGTTTTCGTTGACGAAATTAACACTGGTTGTTGGCCCGGAAAGAACCTCGATTTTGGAGAGCCAGAAAACTGTGAAAAAGTACCCGCTAGCCGGAACTACGCCTAGTGGAAACGCAACCAAAAACGGGCCGGGCACGGCACGCTTAAACCGCGCTGTAGTGGAAATGCGCCATTAGTTGCCATTTGTTATATTTTTTTATTTAATAGCACTTTTGCTTATTATCCATTGTGTGTTTCCCTTGTTTTGTTGTCAAAGTAGTGTCACATGTCACAAACCCCCTTTAAACTCTAACTGACCCCTCTGTCTAAACTCAGCGTAGTGAGCAAACATCTCAATGGAGTTGTTCATGTTGTTCAGGCCCTTCTCTTATCAACAGTCAACACTGGTTAGATATTTTAACAATGAACAAAATCGCCTTCTAACCTCAGCTTAATAAGATAAGATAAGAAATGCTTTATCGTTACGGGTTACCTTGGTTGCGGATTGGCTAATGGTTACACAAGCCAAAACATCGTTATGACATCATAAAGTGGCCAAAATCTGATCAGCTCATTTTCAGACAGGTTTTTATAGAAATGGATCAGGACAAAAAGAGAGAGAATCTTTGTTCCTGAAACTTTCAGAGACATGAAGAAGAGGGGACACATGTTGATGTAGAAGAGACATGAAGAAGAGGGGACACATGTTGATGTAGAAGAGACATGAAGAAGAGGGGACAAATGTTGATGTAGAGGAGACATGGAGAAGAGGGGACACATGTTGATGTAGAGGAGACATGAAGAAGAGGGGACACATGTTGATGTAGAAGAGACATGAAGAAGAGGGGACACATGTTGATGTAGAGGTGACATGAAGAAGAGGGGACACATGTTGATGTAGAAGAGACATGAAGAAGAGGGGACACATGTTGATGTAGAAGAGACATGAAGAAGAGGGGACACATGTTGATGTAGAGGTGACATGAAGAAGAGGGGACACATGTTGATGTAGAAGAGACATGGAGAAGAGGGGACACATGTTGATGTAGAAGAGACATGAAGAAGAGGATTTTGCATATTAGGTGACCCTTAAATGGTTTATCTGGCGTGAGTGAACTCACCCCCTGGCGCTGGCAGACGTCGAGCACCATCAGGACGTTTTGACACACGTGACCCACGGCGGCGTTCCCGAACACGCAGGTGAGCGCCAGGACGTCGATATTCGGAGCGGCTAACGCCATCATGACCGCCTGAGCATCGTCGATCCCACAGTCCGTGTCGATGATCACCTGCTTCCTGTCCGCCATGGTGTCCTGGAAGCAAACATATATACATCTGATTAAATCACAGCATTGGCGGCACTAGATTGGATCAGGGCGGCCATTTGGGGGACAAAACAGACAAAGACAGTGTTAAAGATTTCAATTTTTTGTTAGGTATAAAGCCATGGCGCACAAAATAAACAAAAACATAATTGGTATGTGTTTCAGCTACAAAGTTTGTGTTAGTATCTTTGTTAAAATGTCATTACAGAAGTGGCAGTGGCTCAGTCTGTAGGGACTGGAACCAAATGGTCGCTGAGTGTGTACCGGTAGCTGGAGAGTCCACGTCCTGGCGCAGGTCAGACTGGCAGCCTATCAGCTCTGGCCAGGGTTCATACACTTTTTCACCAATGATTTTCAATGACTTCTCCATGACCTTTACCTAATTTTCCATGACCAAAACATTATTCTTTCTCAGCGGTACCACTGAAACATTTTTATTTTAAACATGGTAAGCTGGAAAATAAGGTCTCCATATGAAACATGTTGTGCCTATCTAAAACAAATCAAATAGTAGGCTTACTAGCTTCACGCTAAAGCAACTCAAATCTCTCACCAGCAAAACACCTCGTCAGTTAAATGCCATTTCACGTTCCATTACTATACGATACAGTATTTATTATCATTATAGTATTACTATTTCGGCGATTAGATAAAATATAAATTAGATTTGATGCAAGGTTACATTTCCATGACTTTTCCAAAACTTTGGGAAAAATATTGTTTTCCATAACTTTTACATTTTGAATTTCCATGACTTTTCCAGGTTTTTAATGACCGTAAGAACCCTGTCTGGCACCTCTCTTAATGCAGTGTGTTTACTTGTGTGTATTTGTACTGTGTGTGTATTGAAAAATGCATAATGCTTGTGTGCTGTGTGTGTATTAAACTATGTATAAACGTGGATACAAGTGGAAAACTGAATTTCCTCCTATAGGGGGATTAATACAGGTTAATCTTGATCTTCTAATTACTATTTTAAATAAATATATTTTCACAGACTATTCTTTTGGAGGGGGGCCACAGGGGGTCAAAGCTCAGTGTTACAGGGGCACTGGACCCTGTAAGCCGTTATAAGTAACTTATCAGCAGTTCAGACGACTGCAACACGGTAATACAAGATTTTGAGTTTCTTTTGATTGCTAATAATAAGATTGCAAACAAATGTAATACAAAAAGTAATTGTATTTAATGTAAATAATCCACAGGGAAACTTTCATTGGGATATATGTGTTACCTAGCTATTCACCTGTAGTGTGTACACAATCTGTGAATTTCTCTCACTTTGGGAGCACTTACACACACCAAACTTTCCAGTCTAATTCCTATTCATATGCTTATGCTTATCACAGAGGGCTTTGTTCACACAGCTTTTACAGCCTGATTTATAGAGAGTTTTGGGGCCAAAAAACGAATTCTTAACACTGAATTTGGGGCGTGGCTCGATCCAATGTTGACATTTCTGCTTTATGCAAACCAGGGCATATTTAATAAGAAAAGCATACAACACATGATTTCAGAACACTTGTAATACAAAAAACTATTGTGTTGATGTCAGTAATCACTTGGGAAGTTTTATGGTGATATCTATTAGTAATTAGTTTTACACTTCTTATCTGTAACTTCTCTCATTAACACTACAGGTGGTAAAAGCTTTGAAAACATGCAGGAAACATACATATTATAGTGAGATATGTCTTCTATAACTAACCTACTAACAACTTCCTTCAGTGCATTCATACAAACATCTGTGCAGACAGTTGTGTAACTTCTTTTCGTTTTCACACCCAGTTACCATAAACTGGATTAATACACAAACCACATTTTCATTTACCAAATAGTCAGGAAGTGTTTGTTCTAGTAAAGCTGGCATGCGACTTAGTATTACAAAAGTATAAGAATTTATTGTCAAATTATTGTCTTTTTAAAAGATTTTTCAGACTTACCTTCAGTCTGTAAAATGAGGTTAACGGAGACACTGAAAGCGCTCCTGTGATTGGTTTAAACGGTTGGATCATTACATGTTTCACTAACACGAGATGTAGCCAGCATTCATAAAAATGACAAGATGGATATTAAAAATACATTTAATGTTATAGAATAATATACACCAATCAGTAAGTTAGTACACTTTCAATTGTGTATGACTACATATTTTACTTTTTTAAAAAAACGTTGTTATCCATCTTTAACTATTTCTGAACACCCCTGCGTCCTCTCAGAATGGTTCAGTCCCGTAAAGCTGCACCGGAAGCAGAGGTTTTGTCTCAGCATGGAGGCCGTGTCGGATTTGTTATTATCGTTTCGTGTTTATCCTGTGTTAAGCTAATGTGCACCTGTAGTTAAGGATGTGTGGGTGACATGTTAAAGATTTAAACCTCAGTTTGGGCCTAAAACAAGAGGAGATGTGAGGATAGATAGTGATGAAATAGCGGCTGGGCGTGTTTACAAGTACAGCTGTTTGTGTTAATGCTCAGGTGAGTTACTGTCTATCTGCAGGAGGATGAGTAATAGTTATTAGAGGTTAAAGGTTATATTTAAGGATGCTGTGTAATGTCGCTGTGGGTTATTGTATGCTGCTTTATTAAGGCAAATACAAGATGTGCTTCTGAATCAAATTAGACAAAAAAAAGAAATACTATGTTCTTTATTAGACAGTAAATACACACACGTATTAGACAACACAATTTGGTGTTATGACCTAGCAACACCGTTATTTGTACTATTCTTTTTGTTGTTGCATGTGCAGAATGTGAGACATGCTTTACTTAGAAGCAAGATACACTGACTATAAGCCTCTATTTGTTCTTTATTTGTATGTCAATGTGTGGTCATTGTATGTCTTGTTGTAATTGATTCGTGTGTATTATTTAGCTAATTGTGTGTCTCTCGGTAGTCATTTTGTGTCTCTTGGTTGTCATTTGTTTATCTTTTGGGGTCAATTTGGGTATTTTTGTAGTTTATTACTCATTATTTAGTTAATATGTATTATTAGGCGACTGTGGCTGCGAGGGAGTGCGGTCGTCTTTCAACCAGAAGGTTGTGGGTTCGATCCCAGCCCGTGCAGCCAACATGTCGATGTATCCTTGGGCAAGATACTTAACCCTAAGTTGCTCCCGATGGCATGGCCAACGGTGTGTGAATGTGTCTGAATGTTAGGTCCTAGAGCAAGATACACTGCTCTGTATGAATGGGTGTGAATGGGTGATTGACATGTAGTATGTAAAGCGCTTTGAGGGGTCTTAAAGACTGGATAAAGCGCTATATAAGTACAGTCCATTTACCATTTATTACTATTATCTTCCTTCGTGTTTCTAACAACACCTTATCTTCTCATCCCCAGAAAACCCATCCATCCCTTCTCCATCACCAATCACCCGTGGCGTTTCGATGCCTAACGCCTCAGAAGGTCAGGGGTCAAACCTCCCCGGGCCCTCGGACCCCCCCTCTGTGCTTCAGAGGCCCCCGGACACAGAGGACGAGGAGACCCGCAGCCTGATGATGGCAAGGGAAGCTGCGAGAGTTCGGAGAGCCTCCAGCGCCGAAATCCACTGGACCTGCCCCGTCACTCACTCCAGGGAGAAGTTCTACACCGTGTGCTCCGACTACGCTCTGCTGAACCAGGCGCCGTCCGTGTACCGGCCCGCGGACATCTCCAACATCTCCAACATCTCCAACATCTCCAACACCTCCAACAACCCCAACGCCTCCAACATCTCCAACACCTCCAACATCTCCAACGTCTCCATCTCCAACACCTCCAACATCTCCAACATCTCCAACACCTCCAACATCTCCAACGTCTCCATCTCCATCTCCAACACCTCCAACGTCTCCAACTCCAACCTGCAAGACGGGAAGCCCAAACCTGAGGAGGAGTTCAGCGCCGGCCCCTCGGATGCTGCGGGGTCCGATGGAGACGGAGACATGGTGGAAGTGTTGTCCAAACCTATCCTGGCCTGGGAGATAGACACCACGGACTTCAACGCTGTGCTCACTAGAAGAATACGAACAAGTAAGAAGGACGTTGTTACGGGGTGGTGCAGGGTGATGTGTTTTTGGAGGTTGACCATGAAGTTAGCATCTTAGCTAGGAAAAAGCTGATGGGATTTAAAATCGCACAAAATAAGATCTGTGGCAATCAAAGGTTTACGATACTTTCACATTCTGTTTAGCGGGATAATCTCCACATATCAACACCACACTTTATGATATTTAAGGCGTAAATGCAACTGGCAGAAGTAAAAAAACTAAAGTAAGGGTACAAAGGAACTACATGACGTTTAGATTAGACACTTAAGGCCTGTCCACACAGCGGCGTGCGTTATCGCTTGCCGGCGGGGGGGGGGGGGGGGGGGAAAAAACCGACAACCAATCACATGAATCTCCCGCCCCTGACACACAAGCACGCGGTTTGATTGGCTAGAGCTTGTACTGGCATATGATTCGATTGGCTGACGCTTCCGCCGAAGCTTCAAAAGTTGAACATTGCTCTACTTTCGTCGCCAGCAACGCGAGCAAATCTACGCTTCGCTCCCACAATGCAGTTCGGCGAAACGGGACGTCACCCCATTCAAAGTGAATGGGCAGAAGCGTTGAAGCTTCAACGCACGCCGCCGTGTGGACGGGCCGTTAGAAGGTTTCCAATTCTGAAATGTAACGAATGTTTTGTAGTTATATTCAGAACTGACTGAAAAATAGAAAATAATATTTATGTATCATTTATTTTGTGCATTGTTTTTATAATCACCTAAAGATGCCACACCTGCTCGAGGTATCAGGATATTAAATAATGTGTCTGTTCTTTAACTGTTGAACATTGATTTAGCCTCCTTTAACTGTTTTTCAGGTAACGTGAAGAAGAGCAGCTCAAAGAAGATGAAGTCCTCAGACAGACAGAGCAGGAACCTGCAGGACGTCGCTCCTCACGCCTCGCAGGAGGACATCAAGCAGAGGAAAGTGCTCGACCTCCGGAGATGGTAAACTTATATTATAATAATTTACATCAGGCTTTAAGAGAGGCTGCAAAAACATGCAACCAAGACACGTCTCAGGTTCAAGGTTCAAGGTTCTTTATTTGTCAAACGAACATAGCTACAGTGTAGTTATGTCGATGAAAATCTTATATAGACTCTTATTGCACTATTTCAATATTTTAAACTATTTTTCTTCTTGTATTTACTATACTATACAAGTTATTGAAATATAATATATTAGGTAAATAGATAAATATGTTTTAAGTAGCAGCCAGATGAATGTTGTGGATGTTGTTAAAACAGTTCAGGTGTTTAACAGTCTTACTGCCTGTGTGATGAAACTGTCCCTGATTCTGGTGGTTTTAGTCCGGATGCTTTAGACGGCAGCAGGCAGAACAGTTTGTGGCTGGGGTGTTGGGGGTCTTTTATAATCCGGAGGGCTTTCTTCCTGAGCCGCTGGGAGTAAAGGTCCTCCATGGATGGCAGCTCTGTCCTGGTGATGTTCTCTGCAGTTTTCACCACCCTCTGTAAAGCCTTACGGTTGAGGGCGGAGCAGCTGCCGTACCAGGCCGTGATGCAGCCAGTCAGGATCCTCTCTATGGTGCACCTGTAGAAGGTCAGGGTGCTCTCTATGGTGCACCTGTAGAAGGTCAGGATCCTCTCTATGGTGCACCTGTAGAAGGTCAGGGTCCTCTCTATAGTGCACCTGTAGAAGGTCAGGATGCTCTCTATGGTGCACCTGTAGGAGTTGCAGAGTATCCTGGAGTCCATGTTGAACCTCCTCAGCCTGCGGAGGAAGAAGAGCCGGCTGTCGAGCTTTTTTGGTGATGGTGGTGGTGTGAAGAGTCCATGTCAGGTCCTCAGTGAAGAGTCCATGTCAGGTCC
>CALSBZ010041299.1:0-27450 GCA_943591055.1 Gobionotothen gibberifrons
TGAAATGCCTATGATTGACTTGAGTGCCATCTCTGATCGTTTACAGCAAAAATCTATTAGCGACAGGGGACTTCATTTTCTGAATGAATATTGTGCCATAATGAAGCCACTCACAGTTGCTCTGGACATCCTGCAAGGAGAGGACAACTGTTACTTTGGCACCCTCCTGCCCACTCTAGAAACATTAATGTCAAAGACCCTGGAGATGAAAGACAGTCTGACTGTAGCAACTGGCCTACCTGAAACCATAGTTCAGGTAAGAAACATTCATCAACACTTTTGTAATTATCTGGTTTTCCCTCTTCACTGTACAGAAAGACTGCATGTAATCAGTGGACACCACTCATTTTTATTATAGCACACGTGGTATAATTGTCAACTATAGCATAGATGTCATTAATATTGTTAGCTGAGAGAGAGCACTAATATAGCCAAATAAAATGGATGAAATGTGCAAAAAGTAGTTTTCAATGCATTCTATTTAAGGGACACAATAAGTCTTGAACATATTGATAAACTGACTGAAATGTATAAACTCTACTCCAGGGTGCAACAGAAATAAATAGTAATACTTTTTTTGGCTAAATAAAGTTTTAGTTTAAATTATTTAATAACTCATAATAACTATAGTTCAAAATCACCTGGTGGTGTGCAGCTTTCATGGAAATGTACACAAATAAAATGAATAAATAAAAGGGAATCTCACTTATTCTAATGTCTGTGTCACTGTGTGTATGTTTTACAGGCTATCAAAAAACGATTTGCATCCGTCTTGGAAAGCAACGATGCAATGCTGGCAGCCGTCACACTTCCCAAGTTTAAGTTACGGTGGGTGAGAGACCAGAGGAAGAAAGAGATGGTCAAGGGAATCCTGGCAGCAGAGTGTCACAAGTTTCTCCCTGGCCCTGAGCAGCAACCAGCCAGGAATCCTGTGTCTCCGACAACTCCACCAGACTCACCCCCTGATCCCACCGAGCGCTTCTACGCCACGCCACGCCACGCTACGTTCCGTCTGCTGGGTTTTTAGCGTTCGCGGCCACTCTAGTCAATGGGTGCTATTCCATCAGACCCGCTGCGCCACGCTACGCCGCAACTGGAAGCGTCCCAGAAGCTCCTCGCCGCAAGGAATTTCTAAAATATAGGATGAATCCTATTTTTGACGCGGCGCAGCCGTAAGGTAATGTCGGGCAGGCAGGAAGTGGAACGTTCAGACCATATATAGCATATATACACGCACACTTTTGCAGCCCCTATCCCTCCGTAGTCTTTCAAGTAGGAGGAGAAATGCCAGCGTTCTCCTCCGGTTTACAGGCACTGTGTAAATTATATATATAGAATAATTATGATGATGAATGCATTGTTTTACCACTAAAATACAGCAACATATCTTTGATTCATGTCGTTTATAACTGGGATATTACAATTATTCTTAACTTTGTCTGTAGTCTACAACACAACAAAATAGGAAATAACAACAATAAACACGATTTAAACAGACACAAACATAAACCATGTAACTACGTAGCCTACTTGTAGAAGTACAAATGTCCAGGAAATATTCCAAAATCAACAACAACTGCGAGGCTGCACATATGACGCTCCGCTTCCACAACGTTTTGAAACGCGCCAGGTGGGTTATGACGCAGGAGGAGGTCGCAGCACGGCGTAGCCACAACGTAACGTAACGCAGACGCTCGCAGTGGGATCAGGGGGTCAGGCTCCTCCAAAGACAAAGAGCAGGACTTTTTTTGCTTTGAGGATGACGATGAAACCTTCAGCACTGTGGAAACTGAGGTAATGGCCTACTTGAAAACAGCCGAAACAGGCATGGAGATTCTCAAAGAATTTCCCACAATAAAGGCGATTTGTCTGAAGCTAAATGCAGCTACCCCATCCAGTGCACCAGTTGAGAGACTCTTCAGTCTGGGAAGTATGGTACTGTCTCCAAAGAGGAACAGGCTGTCTGACCAAAGGTTTGAGAAGCTGCTTCTCATGAGGTACAACCACTGGTTCGAAAGCTAAACCTCCACTCAAACATTAATTCAGGCCTTTGCCAATAAGCACTTTTTGTTGTTTTGATTAACTAGGCCCACATTTGTTATCTGTGTGTGTGTGCCACAGTGACACAACAGCACTTTAATTTCTGTCCACAAGACTTATTGTATGCTTGTTGGACTTCATACTTGAACTAAAGAAAAAACACTGACTTTTTTTTATACTTATTTTGTTGGACTACACCAGCAGCTTCCTCTATGGTGCTGAAAGCACTTTAATTTTTGCACTTTGATTCTGAACAATATATTCAGCTTACTCTCCATTAGTTTCAGAAAAGCCGGCATACAACTCTTATTTTATGGTATTGCTCGTAGATTTCATTTTTGAGGAGCTGATGTTTTTTGTTTTAATGCATTTATGATTGTCTTGTCTGTACCTTGTCTTGTCAGCATTTGGTGTGAAAGTACATTCATTTTTTTCCAACTTGATTCTGAATAATATATTCAGATTATATTTGATCTTGGGAATGTTAGTGTGTGTATTGTTGAGTGTGTTCAGATCCACCATAACAGGTTTACAGCTATGTTGTGTTAATTATGTCAGACTAGACCTGTAGATTGCAGGCAACTAAAGTTGTCAGTTTGTTCTGGCCTGAAATAAATTGGCACTTTGAAACATATCTTTGTGTTTGTGTTTGTATAGACCACATTGCTTAGCAGAGTTCAGTGATGCAAATGCATGTCAAGTTGATCAACAGATTGTATTATTCTCCAATGCAATAACAGTACTGAAATGAAGGCTATAAGGGCAGGTTTTTTTTTTGTGGTTTTTTTAGCCCTTTTTTTAAGTAACTAAAACGTTACTTTTCATAGTAACTCATTACTTTTTGGTGTAAGTAATCAGTAAAGTAACTGAGTTACTTTAGAAATGAAGTAACTAGTAATGGTAACTAGTTACTGGTTTTCAGTAACTAGCACAACACTGATCACGGCATATCATTTTTTTTTGTTCTGGTCAATGTTCTTAGTGAACAGTACTGGAAATGGTTCACACTTAAAGTAACAAAACAAGCACTGTTTTTTTATTTTTTTAAACAGACTGAAAGTAGCAGTTATATTTGGGTGATTTGTTGCACCACTGGGCCATAATACCTTAATTATGTGCCCAGTTACTCAGTCAGCACTAATAAAGCAATGTACTGTAGCGACCCTGTATAGGGTGCTGAGTGTGTCACTCAGCATCCCCCGTCTCTCTGCCAATCACAGAGCGGCACAGTGATGCTGGTCTGGGTGCGGGCCTGTGGTTGGGGGAGCAGACGGGGGAGGGCGGGAACGTTGTGACGTTGACCCTATATATATGTGTGTGAGTTGGGGTGTAGAGTGTGTGTGAGGATAAACCTACAACCTGTTCATGTAACCTGTGTCCGTGTGTGAACAAAGGAGCTAATAAACCCCAATAACTCGAAGCCTGTTTCCGACTCCCTTTGTAGAACGCTACATTGGTATCAGAAGTGACTTTTTCGAACGAAGGACGTCTATCCTGACGGGAGCTTGTAACTGCGTCACGGAGCTAGCCGGTGAGCTAGCGGAGATGGATGAGTTCAGCAAGATGGGAGTGAAGCAGGAAAATAGTGACGGGGAGGAGGATGGAGCAGGTGGTCGAAGGACATGAGTAGGGAGTTCAAGAGTGCATGGGAGGCGATAGAGCGCCTGAGAGAGTCGGTGGTGAGGATGGCTAGAGATGCGGGAATGTCGCCGTCCTCAGCGGCGTTTCGCGCCATTGACAAGCTGGATGTAAACAACAATGGCGGCACCCAGCAACCAGTAGCAGCCGCCACGTCCATGAAAACACCCATGCCCAATTTGAACTGCTAGCACATGCCGGGGGTTGGTCAATAGAGACTAAAGCGCCACAGTTAGCTTTGTGCCTCACAGACGAGGCTCTTTCATGCCTGCTACTACTTAGCCTTGAGGACCGACACAGCAATGAAGCGTTAGCGGGGGCTTTGAAGAGGCGGTTTGGACAGTGTTTCCCGCCAGAGCTGCTCCGGAATGAGTTAAGTAACCGCTGTAGGAAGTCTGGAGAGACGCTGCGTGCGTTGGCTAACGACATGGAGAGTCTGACGCGAAACATTGTATTCTATTATCTAAACATTATATTCTATTATCAGGAGCTCCAACAAGCCATTTAGGACAGAGAGTGAATACACATACTACACAGAGGCTTTTTTACTTCTGCCATAATTGCGGTC
The DNA here is from genome assembly GCA_943591055.1 of Gobionotothen gibberifrons. Classification (NCBI taxonomy): domain Eukaryota; kingdom Metazoa; phylum Chordata; class Actinopteri; order Perciformes; family Nototheniidae; genus Gobionotothen; species Gobionotothen gibberifrons. The sequence continues at coordinate 4,247 of CALSBZ010041299.1, forward strand.
TTGTGTGTGTGCGGACTGTCACTCCTGTTGACACGGACAACGTCAGCGAACTACTGCCCACCAGCCACGCCCCGAAACATGGGGTCACGCCGGCCAATCACAAAGCGTTGATGCGTTCAAGTGCATTATTCTGGCACAGGAGGATTATGTTATAGGACATTAACGATAAAACAGAATATTGTTGTTCTATTTTTAGACACATCTCGCGATCGACTGGGAATCTCCCCCCGACTGGTTGGGCACCCCTGCGATAGCGATGCGCCAAAGTGCTGTACATGCAATAAACACACTTTATTACAGTAGCAAACAGAAGATAATAAGTTACAACAGCAAAAATAAAATCACACACAGGGAAATGTCAGGTGTCGTACTCCGCTCTGACTAGAAGGCCAGAGAGAAGAAGTGAGTCTTAAAGAGCAACTTGCAGGTTTTTTTTTTACTACATTTATGCTTAACCTTGCCTGAAAATTACAATTAAAAAAGTTAATGCAGGATTTGATATATTTTACAAGACATAAGGGCAGGAATTCAGAGGGAAAGGAGCTCTGCTACTAAAAACTGCTTTTTTTTTAACGTCATACGTCAAACGCGTCATATTACGTCACATGGGGGAGCAACTTTCTCGGACTCCTTCTCTGCCCAATCCGCGGTAGTAGTTTGTAGTTGGTTTGAGCGGTTGTGATTTAGAGAGCTGGTATTTTTTCGGTAATTTTACATTGCATTTCACCATTTTTAATCATGGTGAGCTGGAGTTTGTGCAGGTTGCAAAAACTCCAGCCTGTCAGTGTCAGGACATCGAGTCCACAGTTTCCCTAACAGGAAAAGGACCGGAGCTAGCTTTCGTTCCTGGGTGCGTTGTGCGAGGTGCATCCACCTCCCTGCAGCACATACTCTCCACAGCTGAAGCCTATCAAACAAAACGTTTATCAGGAAACCGTATTACATCTCTCACCCCCCCTCCCCTTCGCTGCTCTCTCTCTCCCCTCCGGCACACAGCACCGTAAGACATAGGTGGAGTTGCATTAGGTAACGCGAGATACGGCTGATACTTGCACATTAGTTTCTGTTACGGATCAGTATCAACAGGCCTGCCAGTAACGTTACTATATTATCAATACTACTTTAGTTATAGCCTGATATATGATAGCTAACTTTACAATGTTATGATGTGACTGAGGTTAGCTAACAGCTGTCTGTAGCTAACACCGGTCACTCACCAAGACAGCTGCCCTGTTCTCCACTGGTTCTCCTCACACCACAGCTCCATTTCTCGCCGATGGCCATTATTTCTTCTAATCCTTGGCTGCTCCTGGTCTCTTGGAGGCATAGCAGGCTCATAATTATAATCCTATGCATTCGAATATATATTTTCAACCTCTTCTGTGTCAAAACTAGCATTGTGATCCATGTTTATTCATACGTTAGACCGGCCCCTGCTGAAAAAACCAGCTAAGACCAACAAGGCTGGTCAGGCTGGTAAACCAGCCTGACCAGCCTGACCGGCCAGCCAATATTAGGCTGGATTAGTTAGCTGGTTGAGAGGGGTTTTGGACACTTTGGTTGCAGTCGAATAGTCTATTTTGCTTAGGAACCTTCCTAACGGAGTGAAATGACCCGGAAGTACCTCAGTAGCAGCCATGATAAGTGCCGTTCGAATTCGTCTAAATGAAAGGAAAGGAGGTTTCAAACGTCCTTTATAACCTCCTTTAGCTTAGAAACCACTGGACCTTCCTAACCGAAAGGAGAGGAGAAAATGCTGCCCCACAATGCCTTGCAGCCGCAGCATTTGCCGTCACACAACAGTCGGCCGTTCACGGAAACAAACTATTATGACGGAGAAATTATATCATGAAAGTTACGCATTTTAAAACATATGTGGTAAGTTGCCAAAGTGCTTTCTTTTGAAAGTTCATCAGTATTATAATCAAAAAGAGAAATATTATCAAATAAAGTCAACATTTCACAGAGCTGTGTGGGTTTTGTTCAACTTTTAAAAGATGTTTGAATGGTGATATACAAAGTGATAGATGTTAAGGACTAACGTTTATAATAAATACATTTGTATTTATTTTAAGATCTTTTCATACAATCATACGTAGGCTATTGGGATCATTTGTATTAATGTGGACCGGAGGGAGAGGGTGACGAGCATAAGTTTCACTTTCCTTTTTTATTTCAATTCCAACTTTGGTCATGAAGAATATGTTTCTCTGTTGTCCACGTTCCTAAAGCATAAAATAACAGCATCAGAGCACGGTGCAGAGTCTCTAGATGAGTTTACAGTAGTCCCTCGTTCTTATTAAACATCCATGTTGTAGTCCGCTGTATAGAAAACTGTGGTTTCCATGGTTTCCCCACAGCAGACGCACAAAAGGACGTCCGCTGGCGCATCATAAACACGTCGGATAGTGAAAGTGCAGTCGGATTCTCTAAAGTACCGCAGTCTCTTCTCCTAAATCCTTTTGAATTCTCCTATGCACTATCCCTTAACCCCGTGACGTTTCACTCAGAGGTCAAGGAATAGACGATAGGGTTAGAACTTAGGAGCTGATTTTAAAACTATTCGACTGCAACCCCAAGCTGGTCAGGATAGCTGGTCTGGTCACAGTGGTCTAGCTGGTCACCATTAGCTGGTCGGGATAGCTGGTTTAGCTGGCAAAAGCTGGTGGTCACAGTGGTCTAGTAGCTGGTCAAGATAGCTGGTTTAGCTGGTGGTCACAGTGTTCTAGCTGGTCACCATGAGCTGGTCAGACTGGTATGATCTTGAGTAGAACTTTAGCTGGGATTACTTGATGGTTAAGCTGGTCATATAACAATGATGAAACACTCTCACCCAATTGCAGTAGCTCAATGGACATCTATCATTTCAGATCAGAGCACCTACCTTACCAGAAAGGTACCAGAATGTATAGAATGTATTGTCTGTAAATAAATACTCATACATCAAATGATTAGAAGCAGGAACATAATGTATAACACACAACATGAACATTAATACAAATTGGAAAACATTTTCGAAACACCCATTAATTCATATATTTACTTCGACTGTTTCTTCCCGCTTTTCACGAGGTCCTGTATCTTTTGAGAAATGAAGTAACCGACCAACTTCTCCCTCTTCTCCCTCTCGGTCTTCTCCACGTTTTGTTTTGTCAGCCATCCTCTGAAGAAATCTTGAAAAGAGAAAGGAAAAACAGATTAGCTTTTAGCTTTGTGTTATGATTACTTAAATATGTGCACTGTGAGATGAAAAAGAAAAATGTATCAAATTTAGTTTTGAACATTCACTGTGATTGGGTCTATTATCCACGCAATACACCTTGTTTAATTTTTTTCTTAATTTACATTATTTAATTTCATATTCTGTTCTTGTAAATATCATATTCTATTATATTACATGTATATAAACTTTTTGCACTAATTGTTATTTTGTATTTTATTATATATGTTGCATTGTTGGAGGAGCTCAGGTCAGAAGAATTTCATTGACACTAAACTGTAGCTGCTGAGCATATGAGAATAAAACCTTTGAATCTTGAATCCAACACTTTTTTCAGTGGAAAATCCTAAATTGTAGGATAGTGTGGCCATAATAATGCTTTATGATTACATTTCTAGTGAGAAGTGTATATTTTAATTTCAGAATTTACCTCCAGTGGATGTGTAGGATCTACAGTATAGATATATTACTTTACACCCGGAAGTATGTATTGTCATTCTTATTGTCGATAAATTGAGGGATATACGCTATATTTTATTAACACTTATACTTACTTTATTAGTACTTTATACATCCACCTCGAGTGTTTTTCTCTGCACCGGAAATAATTTAATTTGAAAATTAAACCGCATATTATATAAACTTTATCAGCGCCACACCTGCGTAACACATGGTGCCTCTTGTCTGAACAATTTTTTAAGTGATTTGTAATCTATTCTTGTCGACTTGCAGCCTAAATACAAAGATAACTCCACTCTGCTACCACTGCTTACCTCTAATGAGCCTTGGTAGAACTAGTGTCCGATGTCATGGGGTCCAGAACGGACTGAAGACATGTGGAACAGAGTACAGGCATGGTTCGATGTACAGGGAACTTTGAACAGGTGCTTTAATCTTTTCTGCCTGAAGATTCACAAGTTCTTGATCAGGTGTTTGATGTGGGCTGGCATGATCCTTTCTGCAGCGATAAATAAAGAAGACAAAGAAAACATTATTAATAAAAGTAATGATGGTAACAACAATAATATTAGTATAACTATTTATATAGCACTTACACAATTGCAAAGTGATTCTCACAACAAAACAATATCAATAAAAAAACAAATGGTTATAGGAATGTTAAGAGACAAAGAAATGATAAACATTCTGAGAGGCAGACTACAAAAGGTAGACTCAATGACTCTTGATGACATCAATGAGCAGTCCCAATAGATGCTGTTGTATAAAAAGAAATAGAATAGCTCCAGATTTCTTCTATTTTGTGTTGGACGATTTGTTTTATTGATTGCTGATGGATGTATATATATATAGGGTTTATTCAACAGCAGTAAGGCATTAAGTTGCTAAATTAACGCACACTGAACTGTAAAACAACTTACCACTATTTAGGAAAGGCTCTGATCAGGAGGGTTGACAAGTAGGAAAGCAAAGAGGTGGTGTCATGTACAACCATTGGTAGATGTTACACCTGAAAGAAAGATAAGGAAATAAGAGAAGACAGGAGGACAAGCTTTAACCTGAGCCTGTTTTTTCAGTCTTTACAATGCACAGTTGGAAATTACATTGCAAAAGCTAAATTCAAACTCAATACCATAAATAACTGGGTACCAAAGTGCTTTACCTGATTGAACACGTTCCACACGGAGCAGCAACCATCCGGCTCGGCCTTTTGCTGCATATTATCTCCTCCCTCTCAACTGTTTGCAGTAGATCTCTACTGTCCAATAAAACTGAAATTCCCCAAAAAATCATATTAAAAAAAGTTCAAAACAACAACTTGCTTTTGGCATTGAAATGGATTAGAATCTCACCTTTTTCCTGGATGTCAGGAAGGCCAGGAAGTCGTTCCCTTCAAGTCCGCAACCAGTCATAGGAGTTCAAATGCAAAGCCTGAACGATGACAAGAGCGAGACTTACATTTTACAATTATATTTTTTATTAATACCAGAGCAGTGTGTACATAGGCATCCCTGTATGGCATGCAAAGAACAGATAAAATCCCCTGACTGACTCACACACTTTGGTGATGTCCTCATCTGATAAGGTTGAATTTTTTAACAGAAAAGTAACATTACTCAAAGTATGTCGGACCCAACTCATTTACAGTATGTTTTGCATCTCCTCAACAATGGTCTGTATCATTGAGTAGAAAAAACTGTCCCCACAATTTCAGGTACAAGTTTACAATGAAGCACAAAAACCCTTTTTGTATTAAGCTAGCTGCCACAGAAAGTACAGCTACATGCTAACCTTTGGTAGAGAGCTACAGTTAGCTAACTTCATGTTCAACACAACACCTCTAATGGGAGAGTTAACGATTTTAAACAAAACGTAACTCTCTCAACTTGTAAGATAACGTTAAGTTAACTTACCCTTAAATAACTACATCACGTTTTTCAGGGGAAACACAAACTGCAGAAAACGTTAGCTGCTAACTGTTGTTAGCTAAGACAGCTAGCCTCCTAGCAAACGTAAGGTTAAGTTAACATTAACGTAACGTTGTAAGAAAGCAAAACGAACCTTCGAGAAAGCTTTTACTCTCTGACTTGGTGAAATTGTGTAGTGTTGCTTACCTCCAGAAGGACTTTTAGCGCGTTTCCCAGTAGACAGAGCTGTCAGAGCTGTCAGAGCGGTGCCTCTCAGAAGTTCAACTCCTCGACCGTTAGTGCCAGTCAAAACAATACCGCTTTGCTTCAACCACTGCCGTCTCGCCGTTACCCCGTGTCCCGCCCTCTCTGTCTGTCTGTGTCTGTTTCAGTTTCGCCAGCAAGACTGCTGGTAGACCAGCATAATACCAGCTTCACCAGCATAGACCAGCTAAAACCAGCATAGACCAGCATGACATCCATGCTGGGCTATGCTGGTTTAGCTGACCAGGCTGGTCTTGAACCAGCAAGAACAGCCTGGCCAGCTTGTCCAGCCTGGTAAACCAACTAAACCAGCCTAACACCAGCCTAACACCAGCCTAACACCAGCTAAAACCAGCAACCATCTTAAGCTGGTCTAAGCTGATTTTTTCAGCAGGGGCTGCTCTCCCCCATGTTGCGTCTCACGCGGGAGGTCACATGGGGAGGCTTTTTTTATGCGGAAGTAAAAATGTCTTACTAAAACGACGCCAGATGTCACTAGTGGATATTTCTGTATATTTTTTTGAAAATCTAGTGTATTCATCATTTTCCTACACATTTATTCACAGGTGTGTCTAACCTGCAAGTTGCTCTTTAAGTGTAGATTTAAAAAAAACTAGGATCTGGGCCGACCTCACATGGAGGGGTAGAGTGTTCCAGAGCCTGGGGCCAGCAGCTGCGAAGGCTCGGTGCCCTCGGGTTTTAAATCACTTAAATACCTCTAACTCAGAAAAGGACTTGAGAATTATTTATGAACTGACGAGAAAGGTTACTCCTAGGAGAAAGTGTGACGTTGCTGTTTTTTGACACATTGAACTGACAGGTGGAATTTATGATGATGTGGTATAATATTTCTGTAAATTGCACTTTTTGCACACAACTGAAATATTTAACAGTGGTAAAATTAGAAAAGCAAAATATAGAAGCACTTTGTGTGTGCAGGTTTTATGTAGTCAACTAACTTACTATGAACAAATGCAAGGGTAAATATGCAAACATATAACGACAAAATGTAATACAAATAACATGTCATTTCTAAATGTTCATTAAAAGTGTAGGTTATTTAACTCAGAAAGTGTTTTATTTTATGCACAATAGAGCTATGATCAGGCAAGTATTGTTTCTTTCAAAACGAACCTGAACCATAGTTTGTTGTTCATTTATTTATTGGTTTTTATCTCCCCCCAAAAATACTATTATTTTAAACCTGGGATTAATCAAAAAAGAATCACAGATTATGATTGTGCTTAAAGGTTCCATGTCGTGCTTTTCCGGTTATTACCCGTCCCCTTGTGTGTTATGTAGCTTTTTCTGCATGTAAACGGTCTGCAGAGTCACAAACCAGAAAAGACATGTCTATGCTGCCCCAGAACGCCTCGTTGGAGATTTTTCTCTCGTATGGTGACGTAACCATGCCCAGGTCCAAATGGACCAATCTCTCCTCACACTCTCTCACACACACACACACACACACACACACACACACACACACACACACACTGCATGGATCTCCCCTTACAGTTCGCCACACACTCACGTCTGTGTGCTCAGGCTGAGTTCCGCGGTGTCTCGCAGACCCCACGTATGGAAGCAAACAAGAGACAGAAGTATTTGAATTTTATCAGACACCGAATTTATAGCATTGTTCACTTAACTGTTGTAGTTGGAGCTCATTTTGAACAATGAGCTAACTCAGTGGTTCCCAAACTTTTTCAGTCGGGACCCCCTTGGGTATTGGAAATATTTTCGGGACCCCCCAACCCGGTTCCCATCTATATTGGTAGGATTAATTGTATATTGTTGTAAAAACATTACATTTTCTAATGATGAATAAAACTAATAATAAGAAGATACAAAGATCCAACTATCATTTTATATTTTATTATGGATTACACATGAACAAAAGTGCTTGTAATAGATACTGTGAATTAATTTGGCCTAATTAAAACTGGTTGGCCTTCTTCCCTGAGTAGTAGATTTTTAAATAAAAATTTCTTTAAGGAAAATATATTAATTAACTACTATTTCTACTGCAGGTTGCAAACGATCACATCACTTTACCATTCCTATTCCACACATAGCCTATCAATGACTTGTGTGTGCTTGCTTTCCCTTGCAGATCTTCTCAAACCGGGGCTGTTGTTTTGAGACTGCCACTCTCAGTTCATTCTCAATGTTCAGCTTTGATCTGTATTTCGTTTTGATGGCAGCAACAGCAGAAAAGCCTATCTCACACAAGTAGGATGTTGCAAAAGGCAGCATTATGCCCAGTGTATTGCCCACAGCTCTCTGACCAATGAGATATTTTCGAGCAGTGTTTGTTTACAATTGAATAATAATAATAATAATAATAATAATACATTTGATGTATATAGCACACTTTAAAAACAACGTAATCTCAAGGTGCTTCACAAAGCTAAAAGGAGAAAATAGTAAACATTTAAAAATCTTCCCGCGACCCCCCTGCAGTACCTCCGCGACCCACCCACAGTTTGAAAACCACTGAGCTAACTAATGATTACTTTCATAATGGTTTAATGTGCTGACTATTTTCTACATTAATAGATGAAGGTCTGGTTTGTTCAAACTCTCAAAATAGTAGGACATGCTGTCATAATTACCCAGAGTCCGAAGTGACACCTTTACAATGTTAAAGCTGTTAGATAAATGTAGTGATGTAAAAACTAAAATATTCAAGATAGTGTAGTGGAAAAGAGATAATGTTTTTAAAATTGTTCTACTAAAACAAAATCTCTTGTTTTGGACTGACAGTAATGATTCAAGAAATAGTAGATACATAAATACACACACATCAATCTGTGCATTTGTTGTGGATGGAACACAACAAATGGTGCTCTTACCTGTGATGCCTCCTCCAAACATTATAACCAGGCTGTCTCATTCAAACTATAAGCAACAGTTCTAGCTACTTGACTTTAGACAAACAATTCAAAAGACAAAATCAACACCATTTATTGAAAGACCAATCTTTATTTTACAGTGCCTCTCCTTTTGTTTGTATTATTAAACCCTGTCAATCTAAAAAACTGAGCACTTTATATTTCTTATTGTCCAAAGCATCTATTACACTATTTTGTCCCCTCTCATATTCACAGGATGGATGATTAGAGACTTTGGGGGAGACCTCAGCTTTATGAACGTCCTGTCTGTTGGTTTGGCCAGAGAGGGCTGAGGGTCTTTCCCTGCGAGGAGGACCAGGCCTGAGGGAGGAGGACCTGCACCAGCTGCACCTACAGAATTTAGCCCATGCTGGGTATAGCTGTTACCACCTGCACAGCATAGGCGGATTTTGCGGCGTTGCCCCCCCCTAGTGGCTGAAATATGTTACAGCATTACTACGTCGAAAACTGTTCCAATACAAATATTTCGTATATCAATATTTTAATAAGGTAGGACACTGGTTAATAATATTATAGCGTGTTCAAGTAACCAAGGGATATAGTTGTTATCAAATAAGTATAAGATGTGCACAGTTATGATAAGTTTTACAGTTATGTAATACACTGTTTTTTGGGGGGAGAGACCGCCCCTTCCATATGAGTGTGTGTGTACGGCGGGCATGAGGCGTGCATGACGGGACGAGTTGTGTTCGTATGTGGAAAAGTCATACTCAGTGCGGGGAGCGCTGGCCTCATTGCTACTGTATCCGTAGCACCCCACGCAATAGTTGGGAGGCGTCTGGCGCAGTGGATAGAGCGCAGTGGATAGATTGTTGGTGTTTGGATCAAGGGAGCACAGGTTCAAACCCCACTGCATGTTGTTGTGTCCCTGGGCAAGACACTTCACCCCAAATTGTTCCTGTTGCCCACAGTATTGAGTATATAAAAGTTGCTTTGGATAAAAGCGTCTAACAAGTGACATGTAATGTACTGACGTCAGTAAAAAAGGTCTGCCCCCCCCAGCGCAAATGTCAAACCGCAGATAAATCCTATATTTGCATGACGAATAGTCCACCAGGAGCCAACACAACAAACACGGCGGAGTTCAAGTAATGTTCTCCTCATGAGCTGAGCCCCTGTAGCATCACAGAGCCAATGGAGCTAACGGAGTTAGCAGTGAGACAGAGGAGCTAGGAGCAGCAGTCCCGTTGTCATGAAGGGTGAATCTAACTATATACAGAATATGTTTTGTATGTACTTAAATGGCATTCCATAATAAACATGTTCATTTTCTGATGTTAAGTTGGACATTTTAACATAGGGTCTACTACGGGAATTGACTGTCCCGGAGTTCGCCGCTTGGCTCTGATAGGCCAGAAGTCGGTTTGATTGCATTCGGGCTAGATTGCTTATCCTGCCTGAGTAGCCCGGATGATGCTGCATCGCAATTTTTGACTTCGAATTTTATACACCGAATTATTTGACGTCGAATTCTCACTTACATTTTTGGGATCTGAATTTGAACATTCAAATGTTTTTAACTTGAATTTTTACATTTTTATTTCACATAGGTAAATTCGGAGCAAAACAAATTCAGATACATGATTTTCAAAGTAATTATTTTCGATGCTATAAATTCGGTGTCTGATAAAATTCTAATACTTCTGTCTCTTGTTTGCTTCCATACCCACGCAGCAACCAGGAAACGACACCAGTAATACAGCTCACACTGTCCGCTCCTCGAGCCTCAAAGGGCGGGGCAGCGAGCCCCGCAACGTCCCGCCAACATGGCACCCAGACCCCACGCAGCCTTCTCATCTGTTTGTCATTACTGGTGTCCTTTTCTGGTTGCTAACAAACAACATTGTAACACATAAACACACATCAGAGCACAGTGGGCTCATAGGGGGGGGGGGGCAGGAGCTCCAACAAGGCGTGTAGGACAGAGAGTGAATACACATACTATACAGAGATACTGTATGAGAAACCAATGTGAGTTTGGAACATTGAACAATGTAAATCTAGGGTTAGGGTTAACCTAACCCTTAACCCTAACTCTAACCATAACCCAATAAGCTGCTGTGTCGTTTATTGCACCGCAAACATTAAAACTGTCATTGGAACGGCGATCAAGCCTGAAGCCACAGAGCTCTTTGTTTTAATGTTTGAGGTGCAATATCAGCGTATCATATGCACGCAAAAACGGACTTCTGCGTATCTATTGCACGACGTGTAAAGTCGTGTCATTTGTACGCAGACTGTGAGACCGGGTTGCAATAAAGAGTACTACTGACATGGATCCTGTCATCGGTCACCTTTCCTCACTCTACTCTGTCATAAACACCTTTGTTTCTGTCGTCTTGTTTAACATTCATTCCAGCTATAGCCAACAATAATGGATGAAACTATTTAGCCTCTCAGTTTCAGTAAGCAGTGTTTATCAAAGCCCAGGCCTAATCATGAGGAACAGAGGAGGCAGAAAAAAACAACTTCCAGCTCAGGGTCATAGGGCTTTCTTAGACTGGTGAGATTAGAGTGTGAAACCAACGTGATGAGTTATTTTTCCTCCCTGATATGAAATCTGCCTCTCTCTCAGGGAGCCTCTTGCCAGACAAATGGTTCCTTTGCATAAAATGTAGCCTTTGTGCTACATTAGAAAGCAAGTATGCATGGCCAAATGCCAAGCACTGCATATATTAGCATTCAGTAAATTCTACCCTCAGTGAAACATTAGTCTTCTCTTTATCCAACATAATCTTAAAAAACATTTATCACAGTGCAAGAATAGGAGACATGTGTGGGTAACTCCACTGCCTTTCTGTATCTAGACCTGTGCCCCGGAGAGGAGATGTAGGAAGTATATTTAGTGTAATTAAACTGATTACACTGTGCTCACTGTGAGGGCTGAAATAAATATATAGTCGCAGCCTTCTAGGCACAGGTCAGTAGATAATGTAGAGGTGTTGCTAATAATTAGCTCTAAATAGTTTAAATACAGTATTCTTCACTTAGAGGCGAGCCAGGCACGGTGTTGTGTTTTGCTGCTGGATTTTTCTCCTGGGAAATTCTAACAGCGATGCTTAAACACAAAAGTATCATTACAACAATGATTTTTCAAGACAATGAAGCTTTGTTTGAGAATAAATAGCCAGTTTATAGTTCTCTCGTTACAGCACACACAACACACTCATTCAAAGAACACTCAATTGAAGGAAATGGGGGCTGCCTGCTCTGAGACCTGTGGTTTATTCTTGGTGAAAGGGTTGACAGAGGTCTCCTCCTCCTCCAGCTTTACTGTAACAATGATATGCCTGCAGTAAGCCAATACTCCAATCATTTCCCTTCCTATAAAACTCTTGAATTAAATCACATTTTATAGTTTACTCTTATGCTAATATTCCGCACATTAGAAACCTAATTATAATGGTGTAATTGTCCCTGGATCTCTTCTGATTGACATGGCACTGACTACATGCAGGAGGAAGTTCAATGGCTCCTAGTGATGGAATTAAATGGACACAGGCCAAACAGCTAGTTTAAAAGTGAATAAACTATGAAACTGTTCGAGTGATATAAACATTTATTTTTTTAGTATTGTAAATATACAGTTTATGGTTTAAAGGAAAAAAGAAAGCTACCCGCTGTAACAATTTATATTTTTATTTATTTTTTAAGATACTTTTTCCTCTGTGACTTTATTTACCATTGGATCACCTGCTCAACTGTACATGCTCTTATAACTATTTATTACAAGGCTTAGATGAATACTCAATTCTGATTGGTAAATTTGAACATTTCAGACTTTGTTAATCATCGCTAACAGCTGCTAACCATAACATCTGCTGCTAAGGAGAATCAACGGACAATGTGCATGTCATGTGTCATATACATCCACCGAAAGAAGTCTGATACATTTAACGTCAGTTGTGGACAATAATCATTTGTTTTCATCCATCAGAAAATATCTTGGAAGACTTTCAATATTTATTTTTATATTTGTGGAGAGCACTACATTTTGAATTCATGATGGCTAAACTGTCCCTAGAAAAGAAAAAAAGACGCCTACGAAAGAAAGAGTTTAAAAGGCAGAAAGCTTGCCATCAGAGAAATCAACAGAAGAAGGCAGACAGGAAGTAAACATTAAAGGGAATAGCAGAAGAAGACAGACAGGAAGTAAACACTAAAGCAGTGCTTCTCAAAAGTGTGGTTCGCGGACCACTGGTGGTCCGTGAGCGCCCCCTAGTGGTCCGTGAGTATATTGGTAACATTTCACATTTGAAATAAATAAATACATTTAAGTTTTCCGCACTCTCGCGGGAATATCTCCGCAATGGAGCGAGCTTATGTTTCACTTTCGAGTACATGATATAGCCCAGCGCAACACCTTCATCACACATGTTGCCACTTGTTTGTACCAGTTTCAGGCGATTTGTAATCTGTTCTAGAAAAACGATGTGTTTTTTATATTTGTGGAGTTAGGTGGTCCGCGAGTGTTTTTTTATTGGTTAAGTGGTCCTTGGTATGAAAAAGAGAAACACTGCACTAAAGGGAACAGCAGAACAAGAAATACTTGAGCCCTTTTTAATTTCTCAAATGTTTGTCTCCTCGACTGCTCTGTACTCCAGTAGACACTAAAGGGAACAGCAGAGGAAGAAAGACAGGAAGTAAACACTAACAGGAACACAGTGGCCGTTTCTCAATCTCGAGGATTCTTGCTTAGAAGCCAATATTTCAAGGATGCCAAGTCATCGAGTGCCACCGAAGGACTGTTCCAATCTCCAGCATCCTTGGAATTCCACCGAGGCCGCGTCCTTGGTTTGGGGGAAATGTCGAGGCTGCACATGGGTAGACTTCGTGTCCTTAAAATCCCCACAATGCTTTGCGCACGGACCAACAAAAACCCTTGCGGAGAATGGCTGAACCGACGCAGCACACATTTAAATGTAAGTATGTAGTGGCGTAGAACATGTGTTGGTAAATATGTTACTTTGTTACTTTTGTTATCACCAAAAATGTGTTCCGTGAAAGTAAAGCAAGTTCATAATTAGATAGACATCGTGAGGTATTTATTTTCAGTTTATGTTGAAACCGTTAGAGAGAGTGGCACACTTGTTCCATTCTTCTTCGTTTTCCGAAGGAATCAAATCAAATCAAATCAAGTTTTATTTATATAGCACATTTATAAACGATTTTTGATCGAGCCAAAGTGCTGTACATATAATAAAAATAGCCCACATAGGGACACTTTACAGCAAATACAAGAGCACAGATTGTTCAGAATATCAATATGAGAAAAACTACACCCTCTGTCCTTAGACCCTCACATCGTACAAGGAAAAACTTCCGCGCAAAACCCACAGTTTTAAAGGGGAAAAAATGGGAGAAACCTCAGGGAGAGCAACAGAGAAGGGATCCCTCTCCCAGGACGGACAGACGTGCAAGAAATGCGGTGTGTAAATCGAAGAGATAATACATTTTACAGCCTATAGACCGAATGTTAGGTAATGCGTGTGTCTGTAATAAGAAGATGAATCCACGAAGATGTCAGCGACAATCCTGTGGAAGCCATCAGGGAAGCAGCATGACAAGACCCAGGCAGGACCGCAGAGATAGGTTCAGCCACAACCCGAAGTCCACGACTTAATCCAGAGCTCAGGATAGAGGATCAAGGACACAGGACTACTGCAAGACGATCAGCCTCGACTCCGGAACCCGGCGTAGATATAGATAAGAAAAAAACAAGAAAAAGAGATTTGGCTGGGTTAATCGGAACAAGAGAATACACAGACACAGACAGAGAGGGAAAAGGTCATTGGATAAACGTTATTCTTGATAACCCTCAAGAAAGATCTCCTGAACCTCCCCACGAAATCTATCAATGCTGACCCCTCAAGTGTACAAGTGAATTTAGAATAGTTTTTCTTCTCTTATATGAGAAACAAGGGTATGAAAAAAAAAGCCAGGAAGAGAGGCACAACGTGGCTACGTACATGCACTCTCCTAAATGTTAAACGAGTAAGAGGTGAAGAAATACAAAGCCAGAAACTGTAATGAAAAGGCACCACAATGCTTCCCCTTAGAATAGGGTTGGAAAAAATTATGAAAAAGGGGACAGGGGATACTAGTGAAGAGGGACAACAGTGAATAGGCAGTAGGAGAGGCCTAAATGCACTCTCCTGGATTAAGATTAAAGGAAAGTACTGGGGAACAAAAAAATACAGGAGGAAAGGCCCAACGAGTCAACGTAAACACACTCTCCTAGAATAGTTCAAAGTAAACGGGGTAGGAAGAATATAGTAGGAAACAGAGCTGAAAAGGCGTCCAAGAACGCTCTCCCTCTAATCCAGGGTGAAAATGTAGGATAAGAAACAGAGATAGGGAGCACAACAACCTATCTCTTCGTCAGATGCACTCCCCCGCCTGTCTAAGCGACTCTGTACGCCATCCCCCTCGACCAGACTGTGAGGGCTACAAGCCTAAAGGTTATGCTTTTGTTTACATCAGACATACCTATCGTTGTAAAGAGTCTGCTTCGTGCGCGCTCCGCACCACAGCAGTAGCCCCGCTGTGACAGAGTCCAACAGAGAGGCAGGAGCTGCGGGACAGTAGCCTAGAAGCAGGGTTGGGTTGTAACGGAATACATGTAACTGCGTTATGTAATCAGAATGCAAAAATCAAGTAGGCTAACTGTATTCAGCTGGCGTTACATTTGAAAAACAAGTAATCTGATTACAGTTACTTTCGTAAACCTGAAGTGAATACATTTTGGAATACTTATTGGAATTATTGGTGGAAAAGATTCCTCACAAAATGTAATATTCATTACCGGCAGACTGTGTGCACACTGCACAGCGCTGCAGCCTGTCTGTGAGCGAGAGAGAGATGCAGGCAGAGTGTCTGAGGCCCCGCCCCCGCACGCAGATGAGAGAGAGAGGTCTCTTTTAAAATATATTGAACGTTAGAAACGGAGATGGTTAGATAACATGTGCAAGATAACGTTTATGTAGCATTTCTTTATTGTCGAAATGATGACATTTCATAATGGGATCAAATCAAAGTGAATGGCCTGCTGCTGCTGAATGCATGGGGCAAGGGACTGGAACAAGTTTTAAAAGTTATTACATCGTTTTAATAAATAATAATGATAATTCATTCTATTTAGGGGCGCCTTCTGGGCAATATAAAAATCGCTGGCCCGCGATAGTGTCTATTGGATACATTTTGGCCCTTGGACAAATGTAGTTGGTGATCCCTGCTCTAGACTATGAGGAAGTAAAAAGAGCTATTCTTAGAAAATATGACATAAACCCAGAAACCTACAGACAAAGGTTTTGCAGTAATGAGGTTGAACCACAGGAGAGCCTGAAAGAACTTTATGTCCATTTAAAGGAACTTTATGGGAAGTGGGTTCAGCCAAAAGGGAAAACTGTTAAGGAAATTGGAGAAATTATTGTCCTTGAACAGTATCTGAGAATGCTTTCCCCAGAGCTACAAGTTTGGATTAGGGAGCACAACCCTAAAACGGCCGCAGATGCCGCTGACCTGGCTGATGTGTTTGTCGCTGCCAGGCGGAAGAAGCAGCCATGGAGCTTCACTGCCTGGAAGACATCTAGGGACCCGAAAGGGCAAGGTGTGTCTCGGCCAACACAGAGGTTGGACTCAACATGGGGTAAGACTCCTATAAGGGAGAAACCAACAGAGGTGAACTCAAATGTTAAACCCTCCAGGAGACTCATTTGTTACTTGTGTGGTGAAGAGGGACACACTAAACCTGTTTGTCCCAAAAATCCTGTAAAATTAACCCAGATGTGCTATATGCCCAGAGGTCACCGGGAGCCAAAGAATAAGCAACAACAGCCACGGAGAGAGACCATGGTGGAAGTCAATGGCTGTGAGTTAAAGGCCCTGATTGACAGTGGCAGCAGCCAGACACTTGTTCACAGAAAGTTCATTTCTCCGCATGATTTAAATATGATTGACACTGTGCCTATTTGCTGTGTAAATGGCGATGAAAAACCGTATCCCACAGCAGATGTTTATCTTAAAGTGAGGGGCCAGAGTTACCTTCTGAATGTTGGAGTGGCTGATCGTCTTCCCTATCCGGTGGTGCTTGGTGACGACCTGCCTGTTCTTCTTGATCTTTTGCATCCAAGTAAGGCCTGTAATGTCGCACTCACAAGGTCAAAAGTCAAGGAGACCGAACTGTCTATTCAACCTCTCAGTGAGCTGCCTTTCTATAATGAGGATATTGAAGCTCAGCCTGGGAAAAACCATAAGACACGTAGACAGAGAAGACAGGAAAAGTTCCAAAATACTACAGTGGATGTGTCCGTTGAACCGAACCCACCACAACCTTTGGGATTTAAAATGCCTATTGACATTCAGAAAATGCAGCAAGAGGATGCTAGTCTAACTCCTTATCTAAAGCAGGCCAAATCCTTGGAAGAAGAGGAGAACTTTGAACATTCAAAGGAAGATGGGTATTTTCAAGGAAATGGAATACTGTACCGCCAACAGGGGTCAACAAAGCAGCTGATGGTACCAAAGTCTGTTAGAGACCTTGTCCTTGAGCTGGGTCACTCTATTCCACTCTATTATAAAACTGTTGACCGAATCCAGAGACATTTCCACTGGCCTGGTCTACGCGCTGATGTGGCACAGTATTGCAAAAGTTGTCCTCAATGTCAACAAACCTCAGCCAAATACCCTTCAAAAGTCCCTCTTCAACCATTGCCAGTCATAGCTACTCCATTTGAACGATAGGTATGGACATTGTGGGCCCAGTAGAAAGAAGCAAGTCTGGAAATCGCTTCATGCTAGTAATAACTGACTATGCTACAAGATATCCTGAAGTTTTTCCACTTAAAACTGTCAAAGCAAAGTCAATTGCTTTTTGTTTGGTGCAGTTCTTTGCGAGAGTAGGGTTTCCCAAAGAAATTCTTACTGATCAAGGGACTAACTTTATGTCTAAGTTAATACAGGATGTGTATAAACTACTGGGGATTAAAAGAATCAGGACTACCCCCTACCATCCTCAGACTGATGGTTTGACAGAGAGGTTTAACCAAACGCTGAAACAAATGCTCAGGAAGTTCATCTGTGAAACAGGATCAGATTGGGACCAGTGGTTACCCTATGTGCTTTTTGCTTTCAGAGAAGTCCCTCAAGCATCAACTGGGTTCTCCCCGTTCGAACTCTTATATGGACATGAGGTAAGAGGCCCACTTTCCTTGCTCAAAACCCACTGGGAAAAGAATCCCAAACCAGCTGAGCCACAGAGTGTCGTTGCCTATGTTGTCCACATGAGGGAGAAACTGAGCAGAATGACTGCACTGGCCCAGCAGAATGTGTTGGAGGCCCAAATTAACCAAAAAACCTGGTATGACAGATCTGCCAGGGAGAGGAGTTTTTCAGCTGGACAAAAAGTTTTGGTTATGCTCCCCACACAAGACAACAAGCTCCTCGCAAAATGGCAAGGGCCTTATGAGGTAAAGGAAAAAATAGGTGCAACCACGTATGTGATTGCAACCCCTGGCGAAGCACGCTCCAAGAGAATTTTGCATGTTAACCAGGTTAACCAGGTTAACCATGGTTTCCCAGGTCTGACAAAAAGGAAGTGTTGTTGATTAGACACGTGGAAGAAGAGGATGACGAAGATGCGCAGTACCTTCCTCTACCTGTCGCTGCTTTGCCTGATCTCAACCACCTAACAGCTGATGAGCAAACCCAGGTAAGGGCCCTCTGTGTCCCAGAAGTTTTTAAAGAAAATCCTGGTTGTACAAATGTTATTGACCACAACATTGTCCTAAAGAAGAATGCTTCTGTGCGAAGATTGAGCTACAGAATCCCTGAGCGCCTCCTGGTGTCCCTTAAAAAGGAAGTGGATCTGATGATATCCCTGGGAATCATTGAGGTATCAAGAAGTGAGTGGTGCAACCCCATTGTATTGGTACCAAAGAAGGATGGCACCATAAGGTTTTGCATAGACTTCCGTTATCTGAATGCTATTTCTGAGTTTGATTCCTATCCAGTTCCTCGCATTGATGAACTCATTGATCGGTTAGGCAAATCAAAGTTTCTAACCACGATTGATCTATGCAAAGGCTACTGGCAGGTGCCGCTGACTCCACAGTCCCGTGAGTTAACAGCCTTCCGTACACCATGGGGTCTGTACCAGTTCTCCGTAATGCCGTTTGGACTGCACGGCTACGTTCCAAAGATTAATGGATCAGGTATTGTTGGGATTGTCAGATTTTGCTGCAGCATATCTTGATGATATTGTCATTCACAGTGCTACATGGGAGGATCATTTGGACCATCTGAAAGCGGTCATTGGACGTCTAAAGGAGGCTGGATTGACTGTCAACCACTCAAAGTGCCAGTTTTGCAGGACTGAGACAGAATATCTTGGTTACATTATTGGCAACGGCGTCATCAAACCCCAGACCCACAAACTACAAGCCATCCAGTTCTGTCAGCCTCCACAGACAAAGACCCAGCTGAAGTCATTCCTGGGAATGTCAGGTTGGTACCGTCGATTTGTGCCTAACTATTCCTCTCGTGCTGCTGTTCTAACAGATATGACTAAGCGGATGGGCCCAACTTTGCTGCAGTGGAGTGAGGAGGCGGAGTCTGCTTTTAACGACCTCAAGGATGCACTGAGTAAGAACCCTGTTTTGTGTAGTCCTGATTTTGCTAAAGACTTCATATTACAAACGGATGCTTCAGACAGAGGTTTCGGAGCGGTGCTTTTGCAGGGAGAGCCCAATGACCTTCACCCCGTGGCCTATATCAGCAGGAAACTGTTCCCAAGGGAGACTCGCTACTCAACTGTTGAGAAAGAATGTCTGGCAGTGAAATGGGCCCTGGACTCTCTCAAGTACTACCTCCTGGGAAGAGAGTTCATCCTACAAACTGATCATAAAGCCCTGAAGTGGATGGCAGGGATTAAGGATGCCAACAGCCGCATCACCAGATGGTACCTGGCAATGCAGCCATATAACTTCACCATCCAGCACATTCCTGGCCGGGACAACACTACTGCGGACTTCCTATCACGCTCTCATGGCGTGATTCCAGAAGGAGGGGAATGTGTGAGGGCTACAAGCCTCACAAACTAACACACATCCTAAAGGTTATGCTTTTGTTTACATCAGACATACCTATTGATTTGAAACACCTTTATTTTGCTAGATTGAGTGCACGCAATCTTGCTTAAAATATCTATTGTCAATTGTGTTGTGTGTAATCATATTGTCAGTGTCTTACAGCTCACCTTGCTCCGGGCAAAAGGCTGAGCTGATGGAAAACACCTGCCTTTATAGATGTGTCAGCTAATTGGACTACGCCATTCCTCTCAAACCCTGAGGGGTGTTTAAAGAGGCCACTCCATTTAAGCCACCCCTTTTTAGAGTCTCTTCCCCCTGCATGCAACAATGGACTGGCCAGTAGGGCTATAAGTTCCTGCAGTGTGGAGATGAGAAGGGGGTATGTGAGTTGCTCTTGGGCAGAAGAGCACGCAGGATGTCACCCATTTTTGTGACATTTTGTTTATGCATTAAATGCTAAATTGTGTATGTTGATAGCTGCACCCTTTTTGTTTGAATTGATTTTGTTACCCATCCTAAAATTGTACATATATTGGGTAAATAAAATCCTTATTTTTGCACCTCAACCTGCATTCCTGATTTTTGCGTACCCTGGTCCTTCACACAGACCTTAGATCGGCAGAGGGAGACGGGGAGGAAAAAGCCCCAAGGGGGGATTTAGGGTTTAAAATACACCCTGCAGAGATCCAAAAATGGATAACGAAGTAATTTACAAGGTGAAATATAAGGTACAATATTTTAAGTAATCATATCTACTATTCCTATATTCGAATAATATTAAACAAAAACCAGAGAGAAAAAATGAGTTTTAAGTGTTGATTTAAAAAAAAAAACAGGGTCTGGGCCGACCTCACATGGAGGGGCAAAGTATTCCAGAGCCTAGGGCCAGCCGCTGCAAAAGCTCGGGTTTTAAGCCTAGTCTTAGGCACTATCAACAACAGCTGATCAGCCGACCTTAAGGCTCTGCCCGGGGTGTAGCGATGGAGAAGTTCGGCTATATAGGCAGGAGCCAGCCCGTTTAGGGCTTTGAAAACGAATAAAAGGAGTTTAAAATCTATTCTGAACCGAAGGAAGTGACTTGGAAGCATACTTGCTTCGTTTCTGAAGGAAGTGTACGCGACTACCAAGCCAGCATCCTCGAGATTGAGAAACGGCCAGTGTCAATGTCGAGTGCTTGGTAGCACATATCTTCCGAGTCACTTGCTTCAGAAGCGAGGCAAGAATACTTCCTGGCATTCGGAAAACAAAGAGTGGAACAGGCGAGCAAGTGTGCGTCTTATGAGGCCCCGCCTTACATTTTCCGCCACAGATTTGGGGAAATTGGTCCGTGTGCAAAGCATTGTGGGGATTTTAAGACCGCGGAGTCTACACAAGTGCAGCCTCGAAATTTCTCGCTACGAAGGAGGCCGGGCTCGGTAGAATTTCAAGGAGCCTGGACATTGGAACAGTACTTCGGCGGGACTCGATGACATAGCATCCTTTAAATAGTGGCTCTGGAGCATTCTTCCTTGACATTGAGAAACACCCAGTATTGGCTCTGGCGAGTTTAAAGACTGGTTAATGGAAAATAAAATGTGAACATACAGATACAGCTGCACATTATCCTATCCCTTACACATACTGTAATGCATAAATACTTTTTGGACAGAGCTCCATTTACTTCTACTGAACATATTTGATGTTGTTCGTAATTCTGTATATATTTTACATTTACATTTTATTTTTTCTGGTCTTGTTATCAAATCAACTACATGGAGTAAGCCTTTTTTGATAGATTTCATAATAAATAAATATTTTTCCACATCCTGACATTGAAGTGAAAACACATGTAATTCACGGACAGCCAATTCAGATGTATTATCAGAACAGTGAATCAACCTATTTGCTTGTAGTTGGTATGGCATATTTGCAGCATTACGGTGATGTAGAGAGGATGTGAGATTAATAGTAACTCTATAAATGTGGACAAAAAAACCCACTTTTGAATTGGTCCTTAATGTTGCCTGTGTATTTGTGAGAGCTTTCCCACACAAAGCCGGATGTAATGTATAGCTTTACCCTATATGGGTGTATGTGAATGCAACTCAGATTTATCACATTTTCTCAGTCAGCCAAGCATTCATGGCCAGCAGGAAATAAAGTGTGTATTTGACGGAGTGTGTGACAGTGGACTGATTCAACACTGGCTTTCCGTCCTGCTGTGCCCCGCTCTAATGTACCTATCATGCACGTGATATATGGCTGCATGTATATGTTAGGGTTCACCTGGCAAGCATGTCACCTGCAGTCTCTCTGTGCCATGATGATGGATCAGTGCTTCTTCCTGGGGTGTTTTTTCACTAGATGAAGTAGATGCTGGTTACATAGGGTGGTATGTATGAAATAATCATTTGAAATGTAAATCAAGTGTAAACACACAATCCTGCATGAACACAAACCCCATGAATGGTACACAAGCTGCGTCCTTGAATTCCTGTAAACAGTGGTTGATGTTGAGGTTTTCTTCACACAGGTGACTGAGTAGAGCTATATCCAAGATATTCTTTCACTACTATTGGTCCGTCTTACCAGTAAACTCCTTTTATAAATCACAGTTATTGCAGGCAGCATAAGTTTGAATATATTAGGAAAAGCATCAGGATAAAGAAGGTCAATGTTGTTCGTCTTTTTTAGGTTAATAACAATGACAGGTTTACAACCCTCTTTGTGTCGCGAAGAACACATTTATTTTCATATAAGTATATTTAGATGTAATACTTACAGTAAATTAATGTTTGAACAAAATATGGTGATTTAAAAAAAAAAGAACCCCTGTTTCCAAACAAGATCTTAATGCTAAGACTTTCTTAATCAATTTGACTGAAATTCTCATATTTAGGGAGAGTTTTTCAAAAGCATCGTAACCAAGGGCACTTTAGAAACTGAATGATCGTAGATTAACGAGTCCTTCCTACTCACTTGAGAGCATCTGAAAGGGCCAGTTAGGACTACTGCAACAGTTTCGTCAGACATGATTTTTTAACTGACAATTGATATAGAGTTAATAAACATGTTAAGGAAAACCTATTCCAGCCTGTGCAAAGTCTGTGTTTCACCAAACATCGACAAACGCTGTTATCCCGTTAGGAGTTATCACCCAGCCAAGCTTTTATTCTGTTGCGTTGGCTTTAAAGCTTTTTTTTACCAACGCCTTTTATCAGCTGAATAAAAAATGTGGAATAAAAGTGATAAACAAAACATGAATACAACACTTCTTTCCCACACCCTGCGTCAACACCAAAATATAGCCCTCTGTCTCTCTCTCTCACACACACACACACACACACACACACACACACACACACACACA
>CALSBZ010041300.1:0-35092 GCA_943591055.1 Gobionotothen gibberifrons
TCGATATTATTTCTGTTATGTTGTGTAACTGTTTAATGGTGTTATCTTTATTGCTACCCCCTTCCCCGTCAACATTAACACATAATTATCCTTGTGTTTATTTATTTGTTTGATTAATAAACACAAGTTGGAGTCCGTCAGGACCGAGGGTCGGAGCAGCTCATTTGCTTTACAGAATATTACACCCGGAAGTAAGTATTCTCTCCGCTTCGCTTGACAAACCCCGTATAGTTCTCAAGCTCTGTGATTGGAGAGTGTGCTCCGAGGGTTACGCCGAGCGTTGAACAGCACTTGAAATGGGATGGAACCACGGCAGACTGTCCAAAACTGGATTTGAACGGGTCAACCCCGTCCCCCCCTCCCCCACCCCGTCCCCAGAACTACACATGCTGGCTATTGTGTGTTTCGCAACATGTTCTATTCTATGGCACGTCTCTACTGGGAGTTGTAGTTTTAAAAGACGTTTTCGTATTTCCCATAATAAGAAGTTGCCAGTATTAAACTGTGTACATCCCTGGAGGTTTAGGGGATAGGAAACACTCAAATTGAAAACACATAATTAATAAATGAGTGAAAATTGCTTGTGCCCATAATGGGCAGCATTAATATATACCCACATGACAGCTAAGGTCAGAAGAGCTTTATTTAACAGCTGGTCTTATGTCTGTGACCCCTCCTGTTGTTCATTGATAAGCCTGAAACATGCACTTGTCAAGGTTCAGAGGCAACTTTTGCAAATATGGCAGTAGCCATCGATCATCTTAAGATAAGATATACTTTATTGATCCCAAGTTGGAAACATTTGCGTTACATCAGCATGTGTAATAGTTGTAAATATGCAGTGGTGTTTATTTGTAAATCATTTAGTATAATCACACAAATTCTGTGTTTTATATTGAATAATTCTGTGTTCTTTATTTATTGATTGTTCAATACCTGATAAGGCCGGAGATGAAAAACTTGGGTCGCAGGTTCCTCAACAGTGCATTACATCTATCAATATTTGTGTATACCTCCACCATTAAACTGTCATATTCTGCACATTTCTTATACTATCTACATACATCTTATAAGAGTATAATACATATGTATAATATCAGTTAAAATAAGTGCTTCAACATAGTTAACATTGCTGGAGGTATACACAAATGCACTGTTGAGGAACCTGCGACCCAAGTTTTTCATTCATTGCATAACTACACCGTTTGTGTATATGATATGTCAATAAACCTTAGAAAATCTTGAAATCTTGAAAGGGATGTGCAAAATAGTCATTATATCCAGTCTTTAATTAACTATTAGTAGAGAATAACGAGTAATGAATATACTTTATAGGGATCCTATTAATATAAAAATAATGAAATTCAATAACATGCTTTAACCACTAGGTGTCCCTTTATATCAGCTGTGCACGTTTATGATGTAATACAGCCTATCTACCAATTGGATCAAATATAAAAGTCAGCCGAATTAGTATTGATACTGCAAGGAGACGTATTGTGTGAAAAGAAATGTAAGATGTTGTTTAATTGTTGATATATTTATGATCCACGTCACGTTTTCAGTGTTGGCGGCAGTTCCTCATGTTTGTCTAAGTCTTCTCATCAGGGCTCTATAAATAGAGAACTACGGCAGATATGTAATATTTAATGCAGCCGAACCGTGTATTACAATGCCGTTATGTGATGAGCTCCAAATAGAAAAGCAAGCACAATCGGAATAATGTATTTTATTTTTAAAAACTGTTTTCGGATTTCACATCAACAGGAGTCCGGTTAACTAAAATGTCCGTGCGGAACAATACCCCAACCCATAGATCCGTTCGGTCTGTTTCCGGTATTTGTTCATGACGATGTGATGTGAGATGTGAGACTGGAATTGCACAGGGGAAAATAACGTATCTATGCCACAATTGTAGATGAGGATTTTGTTAAACTAATACGTTTGCGCTGTGGACCAACACTATGCATTGACGGGGTAGCAATAAAGATAACACCATTAAACAGTTACACAACATAACAGAAATAATATCGATAGCAGCGTCCCTAGCAACCACCTTGGTAACAATGAAAACGTTGTATAGACACAATTTCCTGAAGTAATCTTCGTAATAACTAGCAAACTAAAGATCATGTACATCCACTGCACACATAATCTGAAATAACAACTCATATTACTCGCATCAAATGACATCAAAACGCATTTTAATGGCCAAACTAACCTTAAAATAGGCATTTTACACCGAGAATAAAACGAAGTTCGGCCATGTTTTTTTTTTCTGCAGGGAGAAATGTGAAGATCACGTGACATAGACGCCAGCCATTGGAATGAATGGTGAAAAAAAACGTAGGGATCTTAAAATTTCAGAGGCGTTTTTGTAGAAATACTACGTCCTACGTTGTGGACCAACGTAGTTATTACACGTTTTTTTATGAGACTGGGTTGGGAACTCACGCAGCGTCAGAAAATAAAACCCTCCCTCTTTTCCTCCGTACCCAAATCTTTTAAAAACAGGGGTACAATGAGCGGATACAGATTTGCTATCAGAAACAATGCCTGCCGTGTTTTGGACGTAATCTCGTCTTTGTTTACATTAGCAAGCCTCGCTAACACTCAGAGCTAACCTGTACTGTAGAGCACATGTGTTTAAAAAGCAGGAATTAAAAAAAGAACTCACCTTGTGATAAACCCGCAAGAGAAAAAGCATTTGAGCTCCATACTGTTTCAGAGATAGTCTTTGATGTGGTTTAGAACAGGATGGCATTTTATCACAGCAGAATTTAACTTTATCTCCGGTAGAATCATTAGTTATAAAAACATTTACTTAATGGGAGCAAGCAGAGGTTACATTTCTCAGGGGAGGTTGAGAAAGAGGTGAGTCTTTCTTCCTCACTTCACCCTCAGGGGTTTTGTCTGCAGATCCAAGGCTTGAAACTTCTTACAATATCCTCCATCCCTCTGACAAGCTCAGTAGGAAGACCTAGGTTGCAGTCGAATAGTCCAAAAATCAGCTCCTAAATTCTAACCCTATCGTCTATTCCTTGACCTCTGAGTGAAACGTCACAGGGTTAAGGGATAGTGGATAGGAGAATTCAAAAGGATTTAGGAGAAGAGACTGCGGTACTTTAGAGAATCCGACGTGTTTATGATGCGCCAGCGGACGTCATAACTGTGCGTCTGCTGCTGTGGGGAAACCATGGAAACTACAGTTTTCTATACAGCGGACTACAACATGGATGTATAATAAGAACGAGGGACTACTGTAAACTCATCTAGAGACTCTGCACCGTGCTCTGAGGCTGTTGCTTTATGCTTTATGAACGTGGACAACAGAGAAACATATTCTTCATGACCAAAGTTGTAATTGAAGTAAAAAATGAAAGTGAAACTTATGCTCGTCACCCTCTCCCTCCGGTTCACATTAATACAAATGATCCCAATACGTATGATTGTATGAAAAGAACTTAAAATCAATACAAATGTATTTATTATAAACGTTAGTCCTTAACATCTATCACTGTGTATATCACCATTCAAACCTCTTTTAAAAGTTGAACAAACCCCACACAGCTCAGTAAAGACTGTGAAATGTTGACTTTATTCTCTTTTTGATTATAATACTGACGAACGTTCAAAACAAAGCACTTTGGCAAGTTACCGTTTTGAAATGCTTAATAAGCACCGTAACTTTCATGATATCATTTCTCCGTCATAATCGGTTGTTTCCGTGAACGGCCGACTGTTGTGTGACGGCACATGCTGCGGCTGCAAGGCATTGTGGGGCAGCATTTTCTCCTTTCCTTTCGTAAAGGGAGGTCCAGTGGTTCCTAAGCTAAAGGAGGTTATAAAGGAAGTTTGAAACCTCCTTTCCTATCATCTAGACTAGAGAATTCAAACAGCACTTGTCATGGCTGCCACTGAGGTACTTCCGGGTCATTTCACTCCATTAGGGAGGTTCCTAAGCTAAATGGACTATTCGACTGCAACCCTAAACTCACAAGCAGAAACATGCTCACGTAAGGCAAGGCAAGGCAAGTTTATTTATATAGCACCTTTCAACACAAGGCAATTCAAGGTGCTTTACAAAAATGAAAGACATTCAGACAATGGCATTTAAAAAACGGTCATTAAAAGAAAAGATAATAAAAGAAACATTAAAAGAAAAAATACATGAATAAAAAGTTACAGTGCAGTTTAAGATATGAATAGTTCACACAGAAGTTCCACTTTACTGATGAACACAACGGCTCAGTTTCAATTAAAAGCAGCGACAAAAAGAAAAGTCTTCAGCCTGGATTTAAAATTAGTAAGAGTTGCAGCGGACCTGCAGGTTTCTGGGAGTTTGTTCCAGATATTTGGAGCATAATAACTGAATGCTGCTTTACCATGTTTAGTTCTGACTCTGGGGACAGAAAGCTGACCAGTCCCTGAAGACCTGAGAGTTCTGGATGGTTCATAATTTATCAGGAGATCAGAAATGTATTTTGGGCCTAAACCATTCAGTGCTTTATAAACCAGCAGCAGTATTTTGAAATATATTCTTTGACACAGAGGAAGCCAGTGTAAAGACTTCAGAACAGGAGTGATGTGATCCACTTTTTTAGTGTTAGTGAGGACTCGAGCAGCAGCGTTCTGAATCAGCTGCAGCTTTCTAGATTTTTTTGTGAGACCTGTAAAGACACCATTACAGTAGTCGAGTCTGCTGAAGATAAAAGCATATGTGACCGGAGGTCTCCTCCCTCTTTGCCGCTGCTTGGCACCGGGCCAGCGCACCAATTGTGCGCACCGGCTATTTAAGCTGAGGTGCCAAACTGGGTCCCTCCCATTTCCGCTTCTCCTGTGGTGGCTGCAGCCTGGCGTAGTGACGCAAATTGTTTGGCGTGGCAGCATTCATGTCCTACTCTCTACCGGACAGCTGACGTCCGGGGCATTAAAAGGAGGCATTTGCTCCGCCAGAGGCTCCGTGATCACAGCGTTGCACACTGTTGCGGGATTTGGCCGTGGGATTTGCAGGTCTCATTCCCTCCCTTGTCGGCTCTGTGGCTGCGCCTGACTGCACAGGGTGGGGTGTTCTAACTATTCTCCCTCCCCACCTTTGGCCATCATTCCCGTCCCTTGCTGCTATTTTGGCTCTCTGTGAGTTTTGGGCTCGCTGTGGCTCATCACTGTGGCTCGTCGCTGTGGACAGGCCCAGACTGCTTGCTCTGGCCTGTTGCTGGAGCCGTTCTTGGCGTCAGGGAATTGTCCTAATACGACTATAAGGACATTTATTATTTCATTTGATTATCACTTGCTGTCCTTTACATTGTTGGTAATTAAATCAATGTTGTAATAGCATAATTTAGCTTAAATGTTGATTTTATTGAAAAAACAGAATTATTCACGCAAAATGTAAGTTAAGCTTTTATTTTGAAATGACTTCCGCCAGACGCAGGAACCAGTTTATTTTGAAAATCTATTCCGGAAGTCATCTCTGAAATACTGACGGAAGCTTGAACTCAATGTTGAACCGAATGTAAACAATATCAGCCGTTTTGACGAGATAAATGTACGATGGAAATATCCTTTGAAAAAGTGTGTGCGGAAGTAAGAAGACGAGCGGAAACCAACAACAACAAAGAGACTGGACACGGGAGGAGCCAGTCTACTGTATTTAAGGACAAGATGTGTTTGATTCTGCCCTTTTTCACCCCTGCACGAGAGAGGTCACGCTGCAGCGTCCTGCTCTTTCAACTCCCTTCTGTCTGATTCATTACCGCGGCACATTTGAATTAAAGGACCATTTGAAACTTAAGACAGAGACTCCATTGGTCTCATTTATCCTAAACTTCTCTCCTGGGACGTGTTAATAACGAATAAGCTAACAATTGGTATTCCCCGACGTGGATTTCGCTGGACCGGGAGAGACAAGAAGCCGGTTTTCAACGGAGATCTTGCAGCTATAGACACACAAGGGCCCACACACACATGGTGAGGAGAAGCCAGTTTAATCTAATTCTTCGTAGCTTATGTAGAAACATTTAGATTTGTGTGTTTATGGCTGGCAGGTGATCCTGAAAATAACTGTGCATTTAATATTAAACAAACCTAAATTTTATAAGCATACTAAGCAGCTAAAATCACGTGGCGTTGTTCTGAGCCAGACAGGGGGTAAGCATTTCTCTTTTTCTTCCATTTAATCCTGCATGCTTTTATATTTTGTGTGTGTTATATTTTAAACATTAATTTGAGTAAACATTAATTCATTGAGGCGTTTTGTTAGTCTTCAGAGATGTGTCTTTTGTCATCTTGGTAGTTTTTAACTATACAATTTGAGAGTTTTGATGCTCATTTAAATAATAGATTTAAGATTGAAGGACACAGAACCATGAAGACTTGAACAAAAACGTAGCAAACCAGCTAACGACTGGTAATATGAGTTAAAAAACCTTTTTTAAAAGGTTTGATTTAGTGCGAGTGGAAGGCTAGAATCAGTGTTTTTTATTCTGTTCTATTTGCTACCAAACATTGCGATTGGATTACGATGAGTAGTGCGACATAACTGCGTTAGTATGACGATATTCTACTAATTGTCTATGATTGGCGACTTAATTTGTCCTGTGTTGGCGTGTTTTAATAAGAACAGATAAAAACAATAGAGGCTTCTAAAGTCAAATAGTATGATGTGGAGAAGTTTATGGCTTAAGCATCATAGGGGAAATCTTTAAGATAAAGCCCATTTTAGTTTGTGATTGTTTTTCTTGTGCATGTACTAAAAACCGAATTTTACTTTTGGACTCTGGTAAGACACCAAGTCTATTTTCAAATCCCTTTGTTCCAGACCACATGTTGAAAAAAAGAGACATGGCAGACGCCATTTAGTAAAATGCTAATTGACTAATTCACCTTTGTTTTCATTCCAATGAGCCAAGGGGAAAAACGCCATTTTGTAAATGCAAATTATACCTTTGTTATACTAAGCTGGCTTGTTTCACTCCAAATGAGAAATTGTTCTGACTTCCAATTACTGAAGAACAATTCATACTTCTTGTCACAGTTGGATCTTGGAAATAGTACAGTTTGTTAAAACAGATTATTGATTCCGTTGAGAGTTGAGTATTTGTAGTGAAGGAAGGAATTCAAATCTCATTTTTGAATTGATCAATGCTGGCAAACGTGTTTTGGCGTGTTTTTTGCAGTGTTCTTGTTGGCAGATGTGTTTTGGCGAGTTTTGTGCTCTATTGCTTAACCATATTGAAATTCTTTTCCCATTTTTAAGATACTTTTTAAGGAAAATAGCCATCTTTTATCAAAAAAAAAAAAAAAGAGAGAGGTTATTTTACAACAGCTCCACCTAGTGGTTTAAGCTGGAGATTGAACCAATAGGGAAACAGAGTATCAATAATAAACATCAGCAGTAATATCCTGGAGTCTAATCTTGAGTGTTATTAAAAGAATACATGTGGTTTCTATTTTTAAGATAAAAGAGATCTTACATAATAGTCTTTCAACCTAGACTGTAGAATATTCAAAATGACATTTGCATAATTCCATATACTTCAGTATACACAGAACACAGCAGATTTGGATTTGAACCACATTTCTAATTTTCATATTTCAAAGTCAGAACCATACACTGTACACTTATTATTTTTTACATTTCTGATTTTACATTTACATAATTTTAATTTCTAAATTACTTTATAAAAAAAAAAAAAAAAGAGAAATCCCAGATTTAAAGTGAAGTTCTGATGACGTAGGATATTTTTATAAGGAATACACGGGTACTAGTCGGAGGATTAGTGCTGCATCGTTGATAACTTAATAATTCTATCCTAGTATTGAAGAAACATGTCACCTAATGACACCAGATTGAAACCTGTCACAGTGACAGGCTCAACTGCAATTGCTAAAGAGAGCATACGATTAGAAGAAAGCACAGAAGAAAGACGACGAAAAAGAGAAACACAAGAGACAGAAATGGTAGCATTACAAATAAGACTCTTGAAGATACAAATAGCTGAGAAAGATACCGAAGCTAATAAAAGAAAGAAAGCCACAAGGCAAATGGCAGCTGCATCAAAGATGGCCAAAGAACCAGAGGATGCAGTCCAGAAACTTCCAACAGTTCAAACTCGAGTAATGCCAGAGATTCAGATGCAGAACCGACAAAAAGGAGGAAGAGGTTTCCGGTTTGAAGGATGCTACCATTGCAACCAAATGGGACATTGGTCCAGAGAGTGTCCGCAGAACATTGCACCAAACAATGACCCTCCATGCAGTTACCAACAAAGAGGAGGTTTCCATGACTACGGCAGAGGCAGTGGATTCCAGGGATGTCAAAGAGGAACAGGATTTCCAAACAGGGACCAAATACCCCAGACAGCCTGCCATCTTCTCCAATGAGGAAGCTCAGAGGGCCAGACCACCAGGTGATGCATCTTCAGACCAGAGAGGTATCTTGACATCCAGCTACATTAAGCCACATCTGACACCACAGGAGGGAGAAGTAGAATGTTATTAGAAAATTTTTTATCAGAGTAGCATATTGCATTTAATACTAGAACATGAATAGATAAGTAAAGATTAAAACATAATAGAACATTAAGCAGACTATTTTTGTGAGTATGAGAAGGATAGAGATTACGAGTGATGTTGTTCCCCCACACAGAAAACTATTGAGTCCACACAGCAAGTGAGGTCAAGACGATGGATTTCCACCCAAAATATGAAGACGGGAGATCCTTACCAAGTCCTCCTGTTTACACCGACTGCAGTTCAAGGGACAGCGATACACCTGACGAGAAGCTGTTGAGACCTGAAAACAGAAACTCGATTCTGCTGTGGTGAAGTCTGGCTACAAAGGGAGGTGTGCCGATAGGGTCGCTTGTCTCAAACCAGTGAAGAAGTCAACAAGAACCCAGCAGAACTAGAGAGTGACTGTTAGAGGGAGAAGAGTGTCGGAGCGGCAAAGACTGGCACAACCAACCAGCCAGTACATAGATAGACCCCGTCAGAAGACCGGGGCTGTGTGTAAAGGGGAACTTCATTTATTATTAGTGGAAGTCTAGTTTTTTAGAAAAATTATGTGATTTATGGAGTCAGATTACATTTTCACAGAGACAACATTTTATAATGGGTCTGAAGTATCTGTTTTAAGACATGAGCTGCAAACTAAATAGAATAACACTGGTTGAGAGCTGAGATGAAGGAGTTCTAGGATTTTATAACAGTTAAAAAATCAGTCTTTATCTATTTATTTTTTAGTGACTTTACTGATTTATAATGTAGTGTGTAAGGCAATATCTCATATTTAGTGAGGGGCACAAGCCCTTCATGTTCTCGACATGTCACCTTTTGTGAAAATAGTTCGTATTTTCCCTCTAGTTTAGAGAAATATTTTATCATATGTTGGTTCAGCAGTGTCAGACAAGCCTCTAATCCTAGAATTATTGAGATGCATTAACCAAACCAGGGGTATTGTTTTTCGCAGAAACAATGATGCATAATACCATGACTAAAGCCGTTATTGAAACAGAGTAAACTATTTTTTGTACTAAAGGCAGGTTTTTAGTGAATATGTTTTTATACAATACATCATATGATATTTTTGTACGCCTTAAGGGTACACGGAGAAGTTATATTTATTTAATACAACGTTATGGGTTTTACATGTTCTGTACATAATAGGGTAATCATATTAATTGAGCATGTTATGCTCAAAGGAGGGAGTGTCATGATTATACAGATATGTTGATTTCAGTGACGTAGTAGTTAATAAATAATAACAAGTGTTTAACAACAACAAGTATGCCGAGGTTTGGGCCTTCTCCAAGGAGGGAGTGATCCAGCTTTGGATATCAGATAAATTGAAGTGTATGAATATGTCAGGGCTCTGAGTAATATTATCCAAGTCTTGTCTACACAGGTTCAGAGAACTGCAGAGACACCAGACGAGACACCAAAAGAGACTCCTGTTCGGCCAGGTGATTGGGTGAGGGTGAAAGTTCACAAAAGACAGTGAGATTGAACCCAGGTGGACGGAACCGTGAGAAGTTGTAACGAACTTCACATGCACTCCGGTTTAAAGGTAAAGATAAAAGGAGCAAATTGACACCACCTCACACATTGTCACCCTTCACTGGCACCTTCCAGAAATTATTGGAAGTTAGGACTGATTTGGCAGAGCTGGAACAAAACAATAAATAGAAATAAGAATAAGATAGAAACAGCTCGATAGATTAATTGTCTTTAGATTTGTATAGATAGTACACTAAAGTGAGAACCTATTTTTTGTTTTACACTTGAAAAATAGTCCAAATTTAGAATAAATTATTTTTGTACTCATAATTTGAATTTTGTAACTGACAACCATGGAGAAAATAGAGATTAAGGCGAGAACAAAGCCAAAGCAATTGTGGGGTCCACGAGGGATAAGAGTCAGAATAGTTTTGTTGATTGTGCTCATTACAGTTGGAACCTTTCTGGTTGGAAGGGGAGTACAATATCATGTAAGACATGGATCCATTAGATCACTAAGAGAGAATGCCCACATCATTAACAAAACTCCAGCTGTGTTTCAGAGACTTTCACTTATCCCCAGAGCCAAAAGATCCCCTGAGCAACGAGAGAAGGAGTTGGAAACGCTAGTTCCTTCAAAGTTGCCAGGTGAGGAGGTTATAATCAAGATGATTCACCCCCCATATATGCAGTTTTTATATCAAATGATGAGATGGGTTTAAGAGATCAGGATATGCAAGTGATGGGGATTTACAGATTAGGTGAATCACCAAATTCACTGGATCCATGTTTTAGACTGTACCATAACACCCCTGATAAGCTATAAACAACCGATCGGTGACCTGAGCAAAATTATTGAAAATGATTACAGTAGAAACAGGCTGCCAACCCACAAGTACAGCTTTGTACGCACAAACTCTATGAATAAGATTCCCTAGCAGATTGTGGAGACATTGCACAGATATGTCCAAAACAGAAGTTACATAAATTCTAAATAACAGTGAGATTTAAAATAATAGAGAAAAATTAGAAGACGTTCTTTTATAGTGTGTGAAATATGAGGTGCTCGAAGCATGTAGGTATTTCAGTTTATAGAAGAAAATGGGTTCCTAAAAGAGTATTTGGGGTAAACATGTTACAGTGGTTGAAAACAGTGTTTTGGGGATAAGGTACAATTATTGGGTTTAGAGGGCGTTTAACATAAAAAACAGATAGTATGATGAATAGAGTGGAAGGGATTGGATTTGTTTTTCCTCAGTGTGTTGGAATTATCTATAGATGATGCCTCCCGAGATCTCTCTCTCTCTCTCTGCCTGAAAGACTGCTACGACCACTCCAGCAGACAAATGACCTCACCACAAGAGACTCCTCCTCCTCCATCCAGCAGTCAGAGAACTCGAGCTGAACCACCTTCACCCGAGGCATCCAAGACCAAGACAGCATGCTGAAAGAGGTATAATCTCATCGGTCCCTCAAGACAGGACATGAAGTTGCAAGCTGAGCTACGAGACTTTGCACAAGACATGAGAGCAGAATACGCCCTCCATCCAACAGCGAAGAGATTGTACAGGCAAAGCAGTTGGGCCACTGAAGAGAGTTGCAGCGGAAGGATTCAAGAAGCAGGAGGAGAAGAGGGGGGCCGGCAGAACGTGAGGGGGTCGTGGTTTGACGACCAGAGGGGGAGAGAGGGAAACTGGGAGTGAGTTTTACACATAAACACATTTATCAAATGAGAGAATAATCCTAAAGCACACTGAGGGTGGAACATGTTCAATCTTTTCATAATATAAACAAATTATTCTTTTAGAGATTCTTATTCATGTGTGAATTTGGGGAAGATTTAATTTGTTACAATATAGATCTACAGTTTAAAGGAATAGTTTTAGAAACCACTATGGATAATGTTAAAGGTAGAACTCCAACCAAGCCAGAGATGGCATTCCAACCATATTGTTTTCACCATTGTAGCATAGTTATACCAGAGAAGTAATACTTGTTTGTCGTTCAAGATGTAGAGTTTTGAAAAGACAAGTGCTACCACCTTTTAGAGGTCATCCATTAAACTAGATGACCTGACATTTAGAGATGTTATTTAAAGTAGAGACATGTCTGCCATGAGAAAGAATCCTAAATTAAACTGCAAACAAGCCCAATGACTTCTGTTTTTAGGATACTTGATAACCAAGGGAGTAATTATCACATGCTCGGGCACCCAAAGTTGCACACACTGTTAAAGGGATTTAGTATAGTTCTTTAAGTAGATCAGAACTGAAGAGTAATTAGTATGATGAGTAGTGATATTACACTGGTGTTCATACCATCAGGGACTTTATCACTGCATTAGCACAGACCACCAAAGGTACTGAAATAGGAACTTTCAAATGATGAAATTCTGCAACTGTTGTAACTGACCAAAATCTTCTCCCAAGAATGACTGTCTGGAAAGCCAGAGTAGATGTTTGGTGATATGGAGGACAAATTGATCACGACGGCCTCTTCTAGAGAACATATTACTTTCATACCTTAAAAGGTATGATAAAAAGGAGGGTACATTTCTCAAGAGATAACAGTTACAAATGCTAGCAGAATAAGACAACCTACCCCCAGAAACAGAGATGGATGTAGATGATGAGATTGTCCAAATTATGTGAAAAGCGAACAAGCCAAAATGCTAAGATAGAGTGAATCCATTTCAAATTACTTTACACTATTCCAAGATAGTTAATTTGTATTCTGTATTCTTGTATACTATTTCAAGATAGTACATTTTGTGTTTTATATTACTTTGCACTATTCAGAAATACTCTGTTCCTGTAACACTTTGTAAAAACAAGTGCCTTAACACTGAGCGTGATATGTGAAGGGTTTCTGTCAAAGGAGGGAGAAAGAAATGTTCCAAATACCAAGCCATGCTGCTATTTTTAAGAAAGATATTGAATGATTAATACTAGAAGTTATGCACAAGGAAAAACTTCTATGTTAAAGCACAAAGTATTTTTGTATTTTTATAAAATTGAGGTTATTGAACCATTCCATTTTTGACTATGTTTTTATATGAGTTTTGTACTAAGTTAAGTTCAGATGAAGAACTCATTGATTTCAGTATTTTGTACACACTTTTAAAGTGTGTAAGGAGGGACTGTTGGTAATTAAATCAATGTTGTAATAGCATAATTTAGCTTAAATGTTGATTTTATTGAAAAAACAGAATTATTCACGCAAAATGTAAGTTAAGCTTTTATTTTGAAATGACTTCCGCCAGACGCAGGAACCAGTTTATTTTGAAAATCTATTCCGGAAGTCATCTCTGAAATACTGACGGAAGCTTGAACTCAATGTTGAACCGAATGTAAACAATATCAGCCGTTTTGACGAGATAAAAAGTGATGCAAGCGAGTGTGTAGAATCAAGGCGTGTTTAAGTCATGTGTTAAATGTACGATGGAAATATCCTTTGAAAAAGTGTGTGCGGAAGTAAGAAGACGAGCGGAAACCAACAACAACAAAGAGACTGGACACGGGAGGAGCCAGTCTACTGTATTTAAGGACAAGATGTGTTTGATTCTGCCCTTTTTCACCCCTGCACGAGAGAGGTCACGCTGCAGCGTCCTGCTCTTTCAACTCCCTTCTGTCTGATTCATTACCGCGGCACATTTGAATTAAAGGACCATTTGAAACTTAAGACAGAGACTCCATTGGTCTCATTTATCCTAAACTTCTCTCCTGGGACGTGTTAATAACGAATAAGCTAACAACATTTACTTTAATTTGATTTAATTTGTTTATTCCTTGCAGTCATTTAAATTTGCTTTAATTTGGTTTATTCATTTGTTGTTTACATTCATTCAGATTTGGTGTTTGTTGTTGTTTTCTTTTGTTTATCCTTTTGTCAGAACTATAACATTTTATCCTGTGCCGGACAGGTGCTGTGGGCCTGAGGAGGCAGACTCCCTGGTGGTGGCAGTGGTTTTCTTCACGTATCCGTTTTGAGTGGTGTGCAGTGTCACGGGTGATTTATTTTGGACCCCTTACTCCCCTTTTTGTTAACTGCCGCCGTGGTAAGCCAAGCCCTGTCCGTTTCCCCAAAGTGGGTATTTTATTCAAATGTGTGGTGTTTTTAGATATTTTGTATGTTATAAATAAAACTATTTTTGTATTCTGACCCTTAAAACTGTCTCTGCCCGTGGTGTAAAACGAACCTGATTGTCCTTATCAGCATTAGACCTAGTTTTTATAATTTCCTGGGGGCGAAACTCCCCCAGGTGGCATTGTCCGCAACCAATTTCTAACACCTACCCTCACCATACCGCCACACATGGACAAGTTCAGTCAGACAACTCACGTGTTTCTTAATATATTTATTATAGCAGCATATAGTTTGAGTTTGGCGTCTAGGCTCGGGCGTCATCACTCCACAGATTTACAAAGAACATTGAGTGATGATTAGATAACTATCACCCGAGCCTACAGGTGGAAGCTGGGGTGGAGCTGGGGTGGTGGTGGGTCAGGCAAGCAGCAGCAACATGAAACACAGCAGCAGGAACATGACATGAACGCAGCATAGCAAGTGAACGTGGCAGCAGAAGCATAGCGAGGCAGAGGCAGAGAGACCTGGCAGCTTAAATAGAGCGGCATGTTTAGGAGAATGTGTTTGGTTGGTTGTAAGAGGGACGAGGTGCGTCACGTGTTAATGTATTATTGGTGCTCGAGTTGACTGCCTGAACTAGCTCGCAGGCTTCGCCCCATTTTTTCCAAATCCTGCTGTGACATTAGTCTTTTAATCCTAGATATGTTCTTTAGGTGATAGTAGGCTGATTTAGTAATTGTTTTAATGTGACTGTTGAAACTCAGGTCAGAGTCCATGACTAAACCTAGATTTCTGGCTTTATCTGTTGTTTTGAACATTACAGACTGAAGCTCAGCGCTAACTTATATACGTTCTGCCTTGGCTCCAAAAACCATTACCTCAGTTTTGTCTTTGTGTAATTGGAGAAAGTTCTGACACATCCAGTCATTGATTTGTTCAATGCACTTACTCAGTGTTTTAACTGGAGAATAGTCTCCTGGTGAAATGGTTATGTACAATTGTGTGTCATCCGCATAGCTATGGTAACTTATTTTGTTGTTTTTCATTATCTGAGCCAGTGGTAGCATGTAGATGTTAAAGAGAAGAGGCCCCAAGATGGAGCCTTGAGGAACCCCACAACTCAGATGTGTATTTACCTATAGAAACAAAGTTGTTTTTGTCCTTTAAGTAGGATTCAAACCAATTTAGAACTGTTGATGAAAGTCCCACCCGGTTTTCCAGTCGGTCTAGTAATATGTTGTGGTCAACAGTGTCAAACGCAGCACTGAGATCTAATAATACTAACACTGAAGTTCTGCCACTGTCTGTATTTAAGTGGATGTCATTGAAGACCTTTAGAAGAGCAGTCTCAGTGCTGTGGTTTGGACGAAATCCTGACTGGAACACATCCAAACAGTTATTTAAATGCAAGAAATTGCTCAACTGTTGAAAAACTACTTTTTCAATAATTGTACCTAGAAATGGCACGTTTGATATGGGCCTGTAATTGTTTATTACTGAAGAGTCTAGATAATGCTTTTTTAAGAGCGGTTTAATGACTGCTGTTTTCAGGGCCTGTGGAAAAATGAGTGAAGAGACTTGTTTACTATATGAAGTAGATCTGAGGCCATGCAAGGAAAAACATTTTTGAAAAACCCTGTTGGAATAATATCAAGGCTGCAGGTCACCCTTGAAAAAGAGATATTTTGATCTTTAAATAACTTTCACCTGTTTAAATAAAGGCTACAAACAAACAAGAAGTTGTTAATGTCCTCTAGGTTTTTATCATTAATCTGATGGAATTGTGTCATGGTGTTTGAATTGATTTTAAGTGGACACAGAGACAAAACATTTGCTGTACCTGATGCAGAGGCACTGACTGCTTGTCTGATTTTCTGAATGTTGTCAGTGAAGAAGGAGGCAAAATCATTGCAGTGGATAGAAATTCAGAGGCTACTGACACTGGGGGGTTTGTTAGTCTGTCGACGGTAGCAAACAAGGCACGTGCGTTGTTTTTGTTTTTGGTAATGATGTCAGAGAAGAAAGACTGTCGGGCAAATTTCAATTCCAAATTATAAAGGCCAAGTAGTCTAGATGGGAATAGGGGTCCACGCGCACCCCTCGGAATTTGTTATGCTCGTACTCTCCATCCACTTCACCCACAGACAAGTTATTGTTGGCGTAATCGGTCACCTTGTCAAGAGCTGCGTGCTCTTCTGACTCTGCTCTCTGAGCCAGTACCTCAACAAGAGAAGGAGGGAGGATGGGTCCAATTGCCCAGACCGGTTCCAACACCTCCTCTTCTCCTGTCTTCTCCCAGCCCATGCCTGGATCATGTGGTTTTGGGCTCTCAATTATTGCCTTGTCTGCTCTCTTATAGAAGGCGACTCTGTAGTTGGCTCGCTGGACATGTGGAATGAGACAGACCTTGGGGGGAGGCAGGCGTTCCAGGTCTACTTTTGACTTAGAGTCCAGGACTTTGTCAGCGCCGACCATCTTTCTCATCATTTTCACCCGTACTGTGTCAACTGATGTCACCCGTGCTTGGCCATACATAATGCATGTGAAGCTCTCCATCTCCTCTTGAAGCTCATCAGTGACCATCCAGTCTGCACCAAGCTGCCTGAAAGCTTTGTGGAGTTTAGGAGTCTTCTCCAGCTTCTTCAGGGGATTCACCTTTGCCTTTAAAAGCGCTGGTACAGTCCTCCCCAGTAAAGACGTATAATCCCAGCAGTGTGCTACAGTTCAGGGCCCAGTGATTCTGACAGTTCTGTCACATTTATCAGTGTGCGATGTTTGCCAGAACCGTGGTCAAGGTAGATGGAGAGGTTGATCCTGCTGTCATGGTAGAGGAGGATCATCAGGATGTCTATGTCAGGTGTCCTCACCACACTGGACTTGTACCCCCATTTGACAGCCTGGTGGAGGTACAGGACAATCCGGCTGTCTGTCTCCTCCTGGTTGGATCGCAGTTCATAGATCTCAGAAGTCTGGACCTGTAACAATCAAACAAAGTAAATGAATACTACTACATATTTTAACAAATTAACATTTTAAGTTATGCAGTTTTTGTCGTATGTATTAAGAGCCCAATTATGGTCTGCAATTGTATGTGTGTGTCACGCTTTTTCTGTCCACGTACTTTTCCATTTGTTGATGTTAGGTCATAAGATCTTCCGTCAACACACACCACTGCTTTCATGCTCTTCTCAATCCGGGATGCTGCCTCATTGCTCCCCCAGACCCTGAGAAGCAGGTCACATAGCTGCTTCTTGTTAAGCTCATTGCCAAGGAATGACTTAAAGTCATAGGGCCTCCGGGTGTTTGGACCATCAATTATGCGCTTCTCAGAAGAGCCATGTCTGAGCCTCTCCTGGGCTTTGATGGAATCTGGCTGGTAGCAATCTGTAGAGAACACAAAATGGTGCTTGGCAACCATTTGGTCCAGGAGCTGCATGCAAATCCCTCCGAAGGTCGGTGGGAGGTTGGACATCATGTGGAAGAGAGCGTTGCCATCCTGTATGAAGAGGGCATCATTGGGGTAAGGTACGTCTTCGTCCCTGTCCTGCAGCAGATGGTGAAGGATAGTGGCCTTGTTGGTTTTAGCAAAATAGCCATCCGGAGAGCCAAGGGCATGAGGAACAGGTGAGAGGGGATACCGCATGAGTTCCTCAAGGTTGATGGGCATCTCCATAATCTGCGACTTAACGAGCAGCTGAAAGGCGAGGTTGCTCTGCTCCTTGTACACAAAGAGCTGGAATGGAAAATAAGGAAATGAGAGTAAATACAACAGAGTTTTACGGTTTCATTCCTTTCTGAATAATGTTTTTGTGTAATGAAATATGCAAATGACATAAGTAAAATCAATCCCCTGCGCAGATATAAGTTTGACCCTCTTGCTGCAGTAATCCATTGTCTTAAGCTTAAGTTTCTTGAGGCGATCAAAGAAGTCTTTCGTCTTGGAAATGAAGCGCTCTTGGATGAACTGCTCCTTGGCAGCCCTGCCTGCTGCCTCGGCCCGCAGCACGTCAGCCTCAACCTCTGGATCGATGGGAGCTCCAGATGCGAGGGAGTACAGTCAACTTTTGTCTGGGATTCTCCAGGGGTTTGTGAAGCCATTGATGGCAGAGATGACGCTCTGCCCCGCTAATTCAGACTTTTTGATTTGGGCAGGCTCCAGCTCACGGTGCTTGCCTGCTTTCGGCATCTCAGGGTCGTCAATTATGCCACACATCTCAAGAGTAAGCTCATAGAGCTGAGCGCGGGCAGAGGTTGTGCGGCACCATTTCTGGTATGCGCCACAGTTGTTAAAGAGACCTAGTAGACCACCTGCAATGTAGAGAGGGAGAAGTCTGAATTTTAGCGTCACAACCAACATGAACATGGAAATTAAATATAGGTGACTATGTTTGTGTCCACAAACTGACATACCTGAAGTCTTAGCAAACCTCATGAATGTCTCCTCCATGGTCTTGTCCACTGCTGCGAGAGCCCCTGGGATCAATGATCGTGCAACAGCTATAGCTCCAAGCTTGATGTAATCAAGAGCACCAGGATGGGAGAGGTCGATGTTTGTGAGAAAGGCCTCAAACCAGGTAAGGTACCTGTAGGAAATTAATGATAATTAAAGTTTATTACAACAACTACAATAAGCTCCCACTTATTTTTATATTGAGTATTCAGGGAATGAGTGCATAGATTACCTGGCGTAGTTGTGGCCATCATACGCAAAGAAGAGATCTGCCATGGCGCCGTTGCAGTGATGGAACAGCTCGAAATTGTTGGTTTTCACAGCAAAATCCATCATAAAGACCAGCCTTGCATGATCCATCATGGAGAGCCAGAACATGCCCGTTTTGCCCAGGTGGCCCCTGCGTACCTTGTCTTGGTATTGGAGGTAGTCACCAATCAGCTTGAGCAGTGTGGGATCCTTCAGAGTGGAGTTGAGGCTCTCAGAAGTGCAAGAGTGGATGAGGTTGAAGAGGATCTCATATGGGATGTCTGGTTTCTCCTCCTCTAGAAAAACATTGAACAGCAACCGTTCGAGTGCCTCTGTGACCGCCTTCAGACTGAAGAGAGCCTTGGCATATGACTTCCCGCTCAGGATATTTTTCAGGCAACCACTGTTTGCGAGGCCAGCTTCTATGAGGATCTCGGCGTAGCCAGCTCCAAGACACTTGCGCCAAGTGAGTCTGCCCATGTAATTCATGGCTGTGTGGAACTTGCCAATGAGGTTCACATGCTTACTGAATTCCTCCTCGTACTTCCATACTATAGGACAGGCTTTCATGACGACTCCCAGGTCAAACGTGTTGATGGTGTATGGCTGTCCAACCTCCTCAGTTGCTGCCTCGGATCTCTTGAGTAGCTCATACACTACTGCGTTGTCTGTAATGGGCTGGTTGATGGGGGTGTAAAAGTCGATGGTAGATTTCCTAGGAGGCACTTTCCCTGTGCTTGAAATAAAACCACCAAATCCAGGCACTTGCTGCTTGCCCTGGATGCTCAACCATCTGCTGAGGAGGTGGGTGTTGTACTGCAACATTGAGGCATCATATGACACTTGGTTCTCAGCAGGAGGGGTAAAGTTGGCATTATTGGGGAATTTGGGGCCAACTCTTTTGAATGCCAGCTCTGGCAGCGTCTCGGGAGGCGTGATCTTAAGGCTTCTCATCTTGGATGACCTGTCATAGAGAGGAAGGGTCATTTTCTTGGTGCTCACATGGCTCTCCTTCACTTCTTGAATCATGATTCCCCCGGCGCTGTTTACCACATTTGAACCATGAACGTTGGTGGTGATTCTGTTCAGGTTGTCCCACTCGCTGTGAAAAACAGTGTTTCCCTCGCCAGTGATGATTTGAGGGGTCAGGTTGGTGGACATCTCATCAAAAGCCTTGGCCATGGCTGTCTCAAGTTCCATACTGAAGTCATATGTCTCTGAGTGTCCTAGTCGTGAAAGGATGGTTGTGAGCTGTAAAGATAAACAAATGTTTTTTTTATCAATATCAAATACCTGCTCATAGTTGAGCAATGACAATGTATGACCTCATAAGCAATAAGTTAGCTGATCACTCACCTGTTTGCTTCGATAGAGGTGCCGAAGTGTGGCACACAGGAGGATGTGCTTTGGGAGTTTCCACTTGCTGTTAGTTGCTGCTCGACACACATCTTGTGTAATCGAATAGACCAGCCTCTGCGTCTTCTCACACTTTTCTTCATCAAGTGTCCCAGTCACCACTGAGCTCAGAAATTGTACAAGATGCTCTGGGAGCAGTTCATCCATTTTCACAGCATCCAGCTCCTGTGCAGTTGGGGGCCATGGTAGCTCCTTTCACTCTTTGAATGCCTTTTTAATGTGAGAATTGAGGGTGAGTGCTGCTTCTTGTAGTTGATCAGATGTTCCAAGTTTGTACGCACATTTAACTGCTTCATCTACAGTAATGCTTGAGCTGTATATAAGGTTCAACTCAAGACAACCATGGTGTGGTACCTTTGAGAATGTGAGTTCACGAGATATGTCTTTGTCTCCTTGTAAACGTCTTGCCAATTTCTCACTGCGGTATTCAGGATTAGGAAAACCTTCACCTTCCAGTGTCTTCCTGTACAAGTTGCACATGGATCTTAGCTGGACGACTTCTTTGTGTTCAACCACATTCCTAAGAATGTAATCCTTTACTACACAATAGGACTTGTCATGTGCTGCCATTTTCCGGGCCTGCGGGCTGTCAATGTTGTCTGCTGCCTTTTTTCCTCTCTTCCTTCCACGCTCATGGTTTTGGTACTCATTGTTGAAGTTATTTCTGCATATTGGATGATACTGA
The DNA here is from genome assembly GCA_943591055.1 of Gobionotothen gibberifrons. NCBI lineage: Eukaryota > Metazoa > Chordata > Actinopteri > Perciformes > Nototheniidae > Gobionotothen > Gobionotothen gibberifrons. The sequence continues at coordinate 20,886 of CALSBZ010041300.1, forward strand.
GCTTCCATAGCAAAGAGGTCCTTGCCCTGCACCTTGCGATAAAGATCCTCTTTCTTCAATTCCTGTGCCCTAGGTTCGATAACTTCCCAGGCTGGTTCTTTGTGTTTCCAACTCTGAAACTTTTTTAGCTCTTCAGTCTTCCCCTTGAACTTGGTTGTTGTTTTGTCACAGAAGATACACTGATTTGGGAACAAGAAGGAACACCGAGCCCCTTCAGTTTGACTTGAGAGACATTTGGGATGGCGTAGGGAGTCCTTTATCGATGACGATGATTCACCAGATGTAGAAGCCTTTGACACTTTTAAACGATCCAATTTCCCTGTGAAGGTTTTGTAGCAGTTTTGATGATAGCCAGTTTTATCCAAAGGCAAGCCTTCTAACGTCAATGGTATTTGGTCACAAATATCCTTCATGCGGTATGGTGAGGTGGCTGTTTCGCAGAGTCTCATATCACGAACACTGTGTAGATACGATAGCTTCTCGCTTGCCCCCCCCTTGCATTTGCCGAGCATGATAAAATTACCATACTCAGAAGTTGAGACATGTAAAATACATGTTATCGATCTAATCCTCTTTGGAGGCACTTCAGCTGTGTTACAATGTTTCCTTTTTCCCATTGTCAGCAGTTTATGAAGTAATCAGCCTGAATAAAGAAATTAGAAACATTAGATAGCTACCAACACTCTGAGGAGGACCAAATGATGAAGTATACAATGTTTCCTTTTTCCTATGGTTAGTATGAGTAATCAGCCTGAAAATGCTGAAAAACATTAGCTAGCTATCAACTCAGCTAGCTACCAACTTAGCTAGCTACCAATTTAGCTAGCTACCAACACTACTTAGTCAAGATTACAGATGTGATTTCTGTATACCTTTTGTTGAAGAATTACTTATATATGACTATTAGGTATATCTTAATAATAGTTAATAATAATTATTAATAATACTTACTAAGAAAATCCTTGAGATTGTTCCCAAAGAAAGCAGTGGGAGACTGCCATCTGCAGGTAGCCAGGTACCAGGTAACCAACGGCAACCAACTGTCAACCAACTGCCGAGCCCCGGTCACCAACATCATCAGCTTGGTACCCAATAGTATCCAAAAATAAACACTTAAAGTATTAGAAAATAACTGATTGCGAACGAATATTCACTATGCACTTTAAAAAATGAAAAGGTAGTTGGTCATACACACATGTTTGGTCATTTCTTGCTCTTTTTGTCCAGAAATACAGTCAAAATGTTGTAAAATGTCAACAATAACCATCCCATTGAATTCCTAGGATCAAAATTGTGTGGGAAAATGTATTAATTTCACTCTGTAAGTTGTCTACTTCAAAAGTTATACCTCTTCTACATTATATTTTCATTTTTCGATTTTTGGGTTAGGTGCTATAAAGGGTTAAAAATTGAGCCTTTCGGACATTATTTCAGCTTGGCACCTGGCAGATTCTGAAAGTAGACACTTTAAGGATTAAGAAAAATCAGGTGGCATAAACAATTCCGAGGGGTGCGTGTGGAACCCTATTTCCATCTAGACTAAAGTCTCTATATAGATTTCAAAGTGCACTGGAGATTTGTTTTTCGCCACCTGCGTTCGGCTTTTCGACACTCTCTTTTTTCTCACGGTCATGGCCTTTCTCCATGGAGATATTTTCTTCCCAGTCACTTCCTTTACCTTAATTGGAGCAATGGCATCTATAACATTTCGAATTTTTGAATTAAAATGATCTACTAGCTCATTTACTGAGATGTTAGCAGGGGCAAGTGTGGAAGAAAAATTTTGAGTAAACATTTCCCTACTATTTTCAGTTAAATATCGCTTTGTGGTTACCTCTTTTTGAACATTTTTGTGAACAGAAATAAAGCTCTCAAAGAAAACACAGGAATGATCAGAGAGTGCAACATCAGTCACCACAACCTTAGAGATATTCAGACCCTTTGAGATGATTAAGTCCAGAGTGTGCCCCTTATTGTGCGTGGGCTCCGTCACATGCTGAGTCAGTCCATAGTTATCAAGAACACAAAACAGTTATTTAGCCCCTCTGACCTGGGGTTGTCAACATGGATGTTAAAATCACCAACAATGATTAGACGTCAAAGTCAATACACACTATAGACAGCAGTTCAGTAAAGTCATCAAAAAAGCTTGCACAGTATTTGGGTGGTCTATAGATATTTAGGAACAGAGCTTGAGAGGAGCATTTCAGCTGAAGGGCCACATATTCAAAAGAAGCAAAGTTCCCATAAGATGTCTTCCTGCATTGAATGGAATCATTGTACAAAATAGCAACTCCACCACCTTTCTTTTGCATTCTTTTCCTGGGGGTTGATTCGATAAGAACAGCTGCACTGTTATTTTGTTTAATCCATGTTTCCGTTAAAAACATAAAATCGAGATTGTGCTCAGTGATAAAATCATTGATTAAAAATGTTTTTCCTGCCAAAGACCTGACATTTAATAAAGCTAGTTTAAGTTTGTTAAATACACTATCAGTAAGATTTTTTGTGACAAGCTGTGGCTGACATGGAATCACTTCTAAATTTGATAAACTCACACAAACGTTTGAGCACTTCCTGTTTCTAAGCTGATTCACCGCTCTCAATCTATTACCTATCAACAGAGATATCGGCAAAGCTACAGGCAGGCAGGGCCCCGGCATGTCCTGGAAACAGTTGAGAGTGCCATACGCCCTTGAGCCTGGACCCAGCATATATCAGTCAGTGTTTGCGTTTTTTACACACACATTCTTATCAGGCTTCGGAGACAGCAGTCTTGAAGGGGGGGACGATTATTGTGGTAGGCATGGTGACGGGGGTGTTGGTGCGCGTCCAGGGGGAGGAGGTGGTTGACGTAGGCACGGTGACGAAGACGGGGGAGGTGGTGCGCATCTCTGCTTCGGTGATTTTGATGGGCGTCGTTGAGGAGCGGGGGTAAAGGACATGCTGCCAGCCCTGCGTATCGCCTTAGTTTGGTCATTGAAGTGAAAGGGTGAACGGAGAGTAGAGAGAGCTGTGGGGTGAAGGAAGAGTATCCTCAGAGGTGATAGGGGGGGTGAAGGGCAATGTAGACTCCTCCATTTGTCTCCCATAATCAAGACATTCCTCAGACGGGTGCAGTGATACATTTTCAAGGTTTTCTGAGCGATGTGTTGTGTCTTTCTCTTGTTTTGATTCCTCTTGTTGCTTGTCCTTGGCAGAGGGAACAGATTGATGACGCAGGCAGTTGAATATGTAAGGGATAAGTCTTCATTATGCCCGGGCTAACATGGGATGTTCCCGGCATATGTACAGCAAGTCTACACCATTGACATGTTTTGGCAACCACATGTACAAGTCCCTGTCCCAGGCTGTACACATTTGACCAGAGTGGTCTATGCACCCAGTAGGTTCCCAGGACTACCAGCATGGATGAATGAATTTAAAAAGTGCCTGCGACATTTGAAACAAATGTACCCTTGCTTCAGAGACTATTCCTGGGTGTAAATGTTGTCTCATCCACCCTGGGTCTCCTGGAGCTGTGAAATAATCAGAGTGCTTGTTCAATGTCTGCTACATTTGAAACAAATGTACCCATGCTTCAGAGACTATTCCTGGGTGTAAATGTTGTCTCATCCACCCTGGGTCTCCTGGAGCTGTGAAATAAGTGCTTTTTCAATGTCAAGCACTCTCACAGGCTAGACTCAGCACCTGTGTCAGCCTGGGTGTCTGCCTGCACACAGAGGTGGTGATGCTGCAGTGATTCTGCTGTTCCTCCTGGAATTAAAACAGTTTGACTGACTTTTAACAACATTTTACCCATGTTTCAGCCACTATTCCTGACTACACTCACCAGGTACATGCCCCTGGATGTGTGCAGAGAAAATGAACCCAATGGCAGCAGGGATTGCTCATTTTTTCCTTCCGTACACTTCACCTATACTGAGCTATGGTGAAATGTACGGAAATCTGTCCATATGCCTATTAGTTAGTACAGGTGAAATGTACGCTCCTTTTAAAACAGTTTGACTGACATTTAACACTCATTTACCCATGATTCCAGCACTAGTATCACCCTGGGAGTCTGTGTGAGTGGGAGAGCCTGCACACAGCAGTGATTCTGCTGTTTTTCCTGGAATTAAAACAGTTTGACTGGCTTTTCACTCATTTCCCCAGGATTCAAACACCGTTCCAGGCCGAATTTCAGAACTATTCCTGGGTGACCAAGTAGCCTTTATGCCCCTGGATGTGTGCAGACACAATGAGCCTGCTAGCAGGAGGGATTTTGCATTTTTGTATCTGTATACTGGAAGTGGGACACTATAATGACTTTCTGTTCACGTAACTTTGAAAGTCGAAATACGGTAGTATTGGATGAATGGCTATTTTTGTCACTTTTCGTCCGAATTACAGACTTTTCTCTGGGTAGGCTAGTAGCCTGCATGCCCCTGGATGTGTGCAGAGAAAATGAGCCGAATCGCAGTAGGGATTGGGCATTTTTTCCTTCCGTACATATGGCCTATACTGAGCTATGGTGAAATGTACGGAAATCCGTCCATATGCCTATTAGTTAGTACAGGTGAAATGTACGCTTCACTTTCCATCCGAATTTCAGAACTATTCCTGGGTAGGAATGTAGCATGCATGCCCCTGGATGTGTGCAGAACAAATTAGCCTAATCAAAGCAGGAAGTGCCAACGGAGAAGGGGAACTCAAAAGTCAAATCTTTGGCGCTTTTTGGTGAAGCCCCGGACCTTTTTCCACTTCTCCGTCAAAAGTTTTGTCGGAGAAGGGATAATCTTTTTCCCCTTCTCTGATGAAAAAATTCATTCATCCATTTCAGACTACTGTCTGCACGATTTCGGAAACCCGGTTTTTGGAGGCACTCAGAAGAAAAACGGCTGTCTGATATCATGGAGGAATGCATCCGCTGCAAGTGCACTCTTGGTCGGATACATTTTGGTGCCTCAAGACCCCCCAGCCTGGTTCTTAAAAAACTTAACTTTTTGGAACTGGAAAGAATTTTATGCATTTTTGTACATAAGGTGCACAGACTACCCCTAGGTATGTTAGAGATAAACAATTTCACTCCTGACTTGTTCAGGCAAACTCCATTTGCCTTAAAAAGATGTCTGCTGTCCCAGACAAAGTTAAAATTGTCAATAAAATGGACAGAATGGTCAGTACAGGCAGTTGAAAGTCAGGTGTTCAGTGCAAACAATCTGCTGAATCTCTCCACTCCTCTTCTGACTGGCGGTAGAGGGCCACTGATGAACCCCTCTGCATTTAGAGAGCTGACAGTTTCCAACAAACATTTAAAGTATTTTTTCAGCACTTCTGACTGTTGTTTCACAACATAATTTGTTCCAATGTGCAGTACCACATTTAGTACAGTCTGATGTTCAGCCCCAATATACAAGATCTTCTCAGCCAAGTCAGAGTACTTTGGTGTTGTTCTTACTACACATACTTTTTACATCTCTTACAGCAGAGTCACCCACAATCAGAGTGTCAGGCCCAGTCGTTAGCTTTCCCTCTAGCTAAGGAGAACTTCACCGTTGTAGTCTGGGTTGTAGGGTCTATTTTGGGACTGCTTGTATCTGAATCAGCCCCAGGACTCAATCTCCACAACACTCCTACCCACCTCTACTGTTTTCTGTGTGAATGAGAGGTACACACACCTATACATTACTGATTACTGACTTTCACGTTAGTTTAAGGTTCGGTCAAGTATTGTTCAATTGTAAATAAAGAGGCTTTTTGTTATACGTAAACTCATCTCGTCTCCCATTTTTGGTGCGGCCTATGAGCCGGGCAATAACAGCAGTGAGACAAATTGCAGTCTGTAAAACCAAAACATAGATGCTACAAATTAGATTAGAGAGAAATTGTGTTGGACTACGATGTAAAATATTGACTAGCGCATCTTTTAAGAAAGATTTGAGCACAGTTTTTGAGTGTGGGGTTCACCCATTATTTTCTCTTGTGAACCTTCAGCCTTGAGCAGATGGAGAGAAAGGACTTCTTCAATAAAGCTGTTTTCATTAGTTAAAGGCCAACAGCTCCTTCAGCATTGCAGGAGAGTAACAGTATTTCTCAGCAGCATGTGTGTGTCAAAGAGTGTGTGGGAGCTTGTGGAGCTCGGCCAGCCTTGTTGAAGGTCAGCTCAGTGTAAAGGCGAGGAACATATCTTTGGTAATTAGCACTCCCACGGAGAGCCCAGCATCTGTGTCTAACCAAGCTACACACTCCATCATTGGCACATACACACTTTCAAAATAGGTCCTTCATTTACTGTAATCTTTAAGAAAAAAAAAAAGTATTAATTGTTTGAGTTTTCTTCATCTTTGTATCAATATAGATGCAAAAACAACATGTACAGCACAGTCATGCAGTTAGATTTTTACATACTGTCCTTGAATGCATTAGGCAATTGGTGTTAGATTTACATTTTGAAACCATGCAGCATCATTTTGCTCTTCTGTTCCTTTTTTGATAGATAGTTTATTAGATTCAGATATTATATTTCAATATGGTACTGCTTGACTAATTTGGGTTTAGGTCTGATATAACTACTCAATTATTTTAAAGTGTTATTCCAGTTTTTGGTAATTTCCTTAAGACTAGGTTGATTCTCTCAAATACCACAACAAAAATATTAAAAGGGCATATTCTGCTCATTTCCTGGTTCATATTTGTATGTTGTGTCTCTGTGACATGTTTCCATGTTTTAATGTTCAAAAAGCTCTTAAAATAAACGTAACTTTAGTGAGATAAACAAAAGGCAATATTAAAAAAGTTGTTAAAAAATTCTATAAGAACCGTGACTGCAAAAGGATCCATCAATAACACATTTGAAATACAATATAAAGAGGACATATTATGCTCATTTTCAGTATTTGTATTCTGTGTCTCTACTGTGACATGTCTCCATGCTTTAATGTTCAGAAAGCTCTTTATTTTTCTCATACTGCCTGTGCTGCAGCACCTCTTTTCACCCTCTGTCTGAAACCAGAGCCCAGTCTGCTCTGATTGGTTAGCTGGCCACATCTGTTGTGATTGGTCAACTGCTTAGCGATATGTCGGAAATGTCCCGCCCCGTACAATGTGTTGAAGTGCTAGCCAATAGAAGCGCAAGTGTAACAGGGACGTCACTACGTTACTGAAGTGAACCCCAAAAGCATCATAGGGAATTGAAAGGAATATATAGTATAATAACTTTTTTACCATCGGTGTGTACTGCCTTTTCATTTTTATATATAAGCTTTTATTTTATTTGTATTTAGATCCGCGCTGTAACAATGTAAATGCTCCTGCTGTGTAAAAAATACAGAATTTATGATTCAGATTTCTGACTAGGAGCACTGTCTGACTGTTCAGCCAATGGTCCATCCCAGATCCACACACACCTCAAAACCAGTGATTTAAAACGGTGCTCACTATCATTCAGTACAAGAAACTCATGAAAGAGACACACTTAAAGCTCTTCTCTGTTCCAATAAAGGAACAGAGCAGGAAGTAAAGGCTAATTATTATGTATCACTGGAGTCTTGGCCAGAGGCTGTGAATGTACTGCTCTTCAGAAGAGGGTTAAATTGCAGTCCTCTTCAACATAAAATAATACACCTTCCATTTGTGATGCCTATATTATAGTGAGTTAAGCTGTGTGATCATTATGTGTATAACATTTACTTGGTTGGTTTAGTAAGGACTTTTACCTGCTTACAGTGATGTTCATTCACACATTAACCAGATTTATTCCTACCACTGAATCAATAATCAATACTGGAATTTATTTTATTTGTAGGCCACTTATGGGCATTGCAATCAGCTGTGAACACAACAACACATATTATAAAGTATTTGTACAATGTGTAAGCAATCAGTTGCATGTTTAGCAACATAAATAGCTGTGTGTTCATTGTAAAATAACAAATAAAAACTACAAAGTTGCAAGCCATTTGAAAAAACAATATGCTAAGAGGCTAACGGGCTAACGTGGTAACAGCTTGCCTCTTCATTGCAATAATTAATCAGTTTTAATTAAGCTAAACCAATTCTGCTCGAAACCCTGCTTATCAAACACATCACCTGTGATTAATCAAAGAGTCTCAAGACTACCATCTTATAAGTGAAACGACAATTCAACACGCAAAATTTATTATTGTGAAAAAGGGCCTCTTGGCATCTCAGTGGAACAATGTTCCAGTTTGGTTATTATGAATGATTCAATGTTGTGATTGATTGTTAAGTACCTTTAGTAGCAAAGGATAATGCGATTTATCTATTTCTGAAAGCTCATCTTGACAACATAGAGACTTTTTTAGCTGCATTTACATCAGGCAGGCGGGCAGTAAAACGATAGTTACGTATGTAACGGTTCCATGAATACTGGATGACCGCCAGAGGCGGTGCTTTAGCACTGGATATCTTCTGTCTCGCGCATGTGCAGGTCGAATATTTATATCAACAAAGTCACGTGTGACCTCGTGTGACCTCGTATGACCCCGGAAGGCATAAGTTCCGGTGCCGTCAACGAGTTCAGTCCTATGGAATCTTCTCGCAGAAACACGAAATTCCGAGTGACCAAGAACTCTGGCGGTCATCCAGTATTCATAGAACCGTAGTTACATACGTAACTATCGTTCTATTTCATCCTTACTGACCGCCAGAGGCGGTGCTTTAGCACTGGATGACCTATACCAACAGAGTCACGAGGAAGTCTGAATACTCACCCTATAAGGATGGCCTAGGCGGACTCTGCAGGAGGACCACACCCAGCGGGTGAGGGGCGGCAACATTCACACTGTAGTATCTGGCGAATGTGCTCGGAGATGCCCATGTGGCCGCAGCACATATGTCCTCCAGGGGCACACCTCTCAAGGTCGCCCATGACGTGGAGACACTCCTGGTAGAGTGGCACTTTACTCTGGGTGGCAAGGGACGGTCATTCGCCCTCTATGCCTGGGCAATGACGTCCACGATCCAGTGGGACAAGCGCTGTTTTGAGAGCGCACGGCCCCTTCTAGGACCACCGTAACACAGAAAGAGCTGTTCAGACGGACGCATGCCTGCGGTAGTCTGGACATAAGCTCTAAGGGCCCGCACCGGGCATAGGAGTCTTGACCTCTCTTCCCCCTCTCCTGATGGGGGGTCAAACCATGCCAGCTGGATAGGCCGATTAAAATGAGAGCGTGCCAGCACCTTAGGGAGGAACGCTTTGTTCGGCCATAAGGTGACACCTGAGCCATCTGAGTTCCACCTCAGACACGAGCTGTTCACGGACAAGGCCTGAACAACAAAGAAAGCAGTCTTGGCTGAGAGCCACCTCGGTTCTGCCTGTAACAAGGGTTCAAAGGGAGGCGAGCATAGGGCATCCAGCACCAGGGGCAGATCCCATGTAAGGGCCCTTGGGATGTTCGGGGGGCGAAGTCTCAGTGCTCCCCTTAAAAAGAGGGATACCAGCCTATGGCAAGAGGTCCTTCCTGTTGGGGAGACGCCAAGGTGTCCCGCAACAGAGTCTGTGCAGCAGGGAGAAACAAGTCCTGGCTGGCCAGAAGGGGGCCACCAGAAGAAGCCCGTGGCCCTGATGAAGCACTCTGAGGAGTGTTGGTAGGATCAGAGGGAGGGGTGGATAGGCATAGAGATGACACCCTGGCCATGAATGAGCCAGGGCGTCCTGACCCAAAGGGCTGGTTTTCTCCATCAAGGAGAGCCACAGGAGGCAGTGGGTCGACATCTTCGAGGCAAAGAGATCTACCTCTGCCCTGCCGAAGAGACCCCAGATGCTGGCCACCACCTCTGGATGAAGCCGCCACTCCCCTGGTGGATGCTTGTGACGGGAGAGGGAGTCTGCGACTTGGTTCTGCTCTCCGGGTAGATACATTGACCGTAGGCTGGCCAGGCAAGGAGCTGCCCAGGTCAGGAGAGTCTGGGACACCTCTAGCAAGCGTGCAGATTTGGTTTCCCCTTGGTGGTTTATATGATACACCGTTGTAGTGTTGTCCGAGCGGACAAGCACATGCCTCCCCCATACCCCTAGGTATGGCAGGAAGTGCCTGAGTGCTAGGTGCACAGCTCGTAGTTCTAGCACATTGATATGTTCTGTGCCGTCCAGAGCAGACCACTGGGCTGTCCTGTTTTGCCACACCGCACCCCATCCCGAGAGGCTGGCATCCGTCGTAACGGTCTCTCTGCGGAAAGGGACGAAGCCCATGGCCACGCCCCTCGACATATACGACCTCTCCCTCCATGGGGATAGAGTGGAGAGGCACTGTTGTGACACCCTGATTTTTCTGTGCCTGTGCAACTTGGGGTCTAAGTGGAGGCCGTTCAGCCATCTCTGCAGGGGGCGCAGTGACAACAAGCCCAAGGGAAAGACAGTTGAGGCAGCTGTCAGCTTGCCCAAGAGGCCGAGAAACAGGATATATGCCAGAGACCTGCCCCTTTTGAAGAGGGGAAGAAGCTGGAGGATGTCGTCCAGGCGCTGAGCAGATGGACAGGCCCGCATAGTGACTGTGTCCAGAGCCACCCCAATGAAGGTTAAGCTCTGAGAGGGGTTCAGACAACTCTTCTCCATGTTCACCTTGAGGCCTAACCGGGCGACATGAGAGAGAAGTAAGTAAGTAAGTAAGTAAAGTTTATTTATAAAGCGCTTTTCACAGACAGAGTCACAAAGTGCTTGACAAAACAATAAAACATCCATATAGGAGGTGTACAATGATCAATGACCCACATGTTAAAAAGTCGTAAAAGCACCAGAGCATAATTTAAGACACAATAAAACAAAACTTACAAATGGAATTTAAAACAAACAAAAATAAAAACATAGTATTAAATGAAATAAGATCAAGCTCACCGGTTACCCAAACGCCTGACCGAACAGGAATGTCTTTAAAATAGTTTTAAAAGATTCAACAGACTCCGCAGACCGTAGATGAGGAGGCAGAGCATTCCATAATTTGGGAGCCACTGCTGCGAACGCTCGATCACCGCGGGTCTTAAGGTGGGTACGTGGGACAGACAGTACATTTTGCCTGTGATACCTGAGTGGGCGGGCTGATGTATAAGGGTGGATTAAGTCGGCCACATAAACAGGACTCTGACCATGCAGAGCTCTGTAGGTGAGAGTGAGGATTTTGAACTTAATCCTATACGCTACAGGGAGCCAGTGAAGTGATCTGAGTATTGGGGTAATGTGGGACCATTTGTTTGACCGGGAGAGAAGTCTTGCAGCTGCATTTTGGACTGACTGCAGACGACCAAGGGCAGACACGCTGAGAGAGGAGAATAACACGTTGCAGTAGTCAATGCAAGATGAAATAAATGCATGAATAATCATTTCTAGGTCGGGTGTTGAAACTACAGATCTCAGTTTGCTAATATTTCGTAGGTGGAAAAAACATGATCTCGTCAGTTGCTTAACATGGGTATCAAACGAAGCGGATTTGTCAAATATTACCCCTAAGTTGCGTAGTTTGGAGTTGGCAGCAGAGGAATAAGGTCCAAGGCTTTTCAGAATCATGGGTGTAATCATTTCTGGTGCAACAACCAGAACCTCCGTCTTATCAGCATTTAGATGTAGGAAGTTATCTGCCGTCCAGTCCTTAATGGCGCCAAGGCAATCTAAGAGTCTTGATATCCTAAAAGCCTCACTAGGTTTGAATGAAATGTGGAGCTGGATATCGTCCGCATATAAGTGATATGTAATGTTAAAACTATTTATGATCTGTCCTAAGGGTAGCAAATATAGGGAGAATAACAGAGGCCCCAAGACCGAGCCCTGCGGGACACCACAGGACAGTGGAGTGGAGTCTGACACAAAGTCTCCAACCGAAACGGTGAAACTTCTATCAGCAAGATATGATGCAAACCAGTCTAATGCTATGCCAGATATGCCCACCCAGTCACGTAACCTCTTTATCAGGATATGGGGGTCTACAGTGTCAAACGCCGAACTTAGGTCAAGAAGTACTAGCACAGAGCAATCACCCACATCAGAAGCCATCAGGATGTTGTTAGAAACCCTCAGGAGAGCTGTTTCGGTGGAGTGCTTTTTCCGAAAACCTGACTGGAACTTATCGTAAATATTGTGCCTCTCCAGTGCAGCAGTGAGTTGGTTGGCCACGACTTTCTCAAGAACTTTTGAGAGAAAGAGTAGTTTAGATATAGGCCTGTAGTTCACGGGCAAGGCTGGATCTAAGTTAGTTTTCTTTAATATGGGCTGAATAGTGGCATGCTTAAAATAGGAAGAGACACATCCTGTAGGCAAGGAAGTATTAACAATAGTTGATACAGCACTGCAAATGGTTGGTAAAACTTTAAAAAATAGGGAAGTCGGTATTACATCCAGGGGGAATGAAGATGGCTTCATTTTCCTAATTAAATCCATCAGGTCTTGTGAGTGGATAGGTTCAAAGGAGCCAAGCATAGAATGGGATGGAGAGGGGCTAGAGTTGGGCAGTGAAATCCCAGGATTAATACTGGACCTAATAGATGTTACCTTATCTACAAAGAAGATAAGGAACTTGTTACAGTCATTATTCGAAAGACATGGTAATGTAGTTAGTGGTGGTGAAACAATATTATTAATTGTATCAAATAGGATCTTGGGATTTTTCTTTGAGGAAGTTATTAATTTAGCAAAGTAAGCAGTCCGGGCTTCTTGTACATATGCATTAAAAGACAATCTAAGATCTTTGTGAGATAAAGGCGATGCACTTCCAGCCCAGTGGTTTTCCATAGTCGTTCTGTCCTGCGACACTTCAGCCTCAGGCAGCAGACAGCGTCCGTTATCCATGGAGAAGTATTGCAGATAGCTCTCGTCCTATCCTTTAGTGGTGCCACTATGTCCAGCAATGTGGAGCAATGCTGTTTTAAAAGACTGTATTAAAAGCTCTACATCGATCATGTTAGTGTTATTATCACAGCAAAAGTGAGCTGCGAACTGATAACCCACGTATTACCACCCACGTATTACCACCCACGTGAGTGGCGCCAGAAACATGTTGCTTGAAATTAAAAGAATCAGTAATATTAAGAAATTCAGTAGCTACAGAATTTGTGGTATCATTAATGTGCAGGTTAAAATCACCTACTAATAACACTTCATCCAGCTTGATAATAGAAGTAAGAAAGGCAGTAAACTGACCTGCTGGACCAGGCGGTCGATAAATTAAAACACAATAAAATGGCTTTTGCCCACCAATTTTAGTCACCTATAGTTCAAATGTAATGAAAGGTTCTGAGCTAATCAATTGGCAAGAGAACTGCTTCTTCCAGACAACTGCGAGACCACCACCGCGGCCCGACAGACGTGGAGTGCCAATGTATGAGCAGTCCGCTGGGCACAGTTCATTTAGATGGATAAATTCCATATTCCGTTGCCACGTCTCAGTCAGGAATAAGAAGGACAAATTCTCCCTTACAAACAAGTCATTTAAAGTGTGAGCCTTGTTTGCAACAGAGCGTGCATTAATCAGACACATTTTAGCTGAGGAAACCACTGTATCACCATCAGCATAGGGATTACATTTGATTACAACTGGACTTATCACTCTCGCACCACGGCAATTGTGGGCGTGACCGCCGGTCCGTAATTCTGACCGGGATGTCCATCGGCATTGAAGTGGAAGCTGAAATACGCACAGGTTGGAGTATAGTTATAGCCACAAGGGGGTGCTTGTGTGGTTTGTAGGGGAAACAGTGACCTGAGATGACACCGCCGCAAAGGGGGGTGTGTGAATGTGGAGCGGCAATAGTCAGGGAGACGTCTGGACGGCGTGCTGCATGTTAGCCGCTAGCATGCGGGCACCCAGCCTGCTGGGGTGGATTCCATCAGTGCCGAAGAGGGCGGGTCGGTCCCAAAATAGATAAAAATGGTCAATAAAGCCTAAATTGTGAGCTCTGCAGGCGGATTGAAGCCAAGTGTGGAGGCTGAGGATCCTACTGAAACGCCCTACTCCGCGGGCCAGCGTTGGGATCGGACCTGAGATAAAAACTGACTTTTCACTGCTCCGTAGAAGAATAAAAGGTTTCTTAAAATATTTTTTTGTCAGCTCCGACTGCTGGCGGGCTGTGTCATTAGACCCAACGTGGATAATTAGTCGATTGACAGAGGACGGGAGTGAGTGCAGCAGCCCCGGGAGTTTCTCCAGGATATCAAGTTTTTATTTATTTTTTTTTTATTTATATAGCACATTTATAAGCGATTTTTGGTCGAGCCAAAG